>JAYMTH010001134.1:0-16144 GCA_036897465.1 Pelargonium australe | reverse complement strand
AGTATCAACTTAAAGTTCGGAGTAGTAAAATGCAAAAGGTGTTTAGTTCAGGTTAGCTACCTGCAATTTCCCCTTTAATCAACTCTACAACAAATAATAGTATAAAACTCCAGTAGCTGCATAGGAAACATCTTACAAAAATTAGAGCTTCATCTACCCAAAAACTCCGGTCACCGGTCCTGAAACATAAAACAACAAAGCTTCATAATTCAGATGGTATCAAACAAAATTTAGGGTTCGGGTTTGATCGGTTTATGGTTGATAAAGCCTAACCCGGAACCCATAAAAATGTGGGTCGGGTTTTCACAAACGGTTTGGGTTTTATCTCATTTGAATCATATGCATAAGTTATGTAATCCAGTCATATGCAATTTGCTTAGGGCATAAGATACGGTTAAGACTGTTAAGTTTAACGGGAAAATGGAAACAAAGCAGTATAATCTTATACTTGCCTCGATTCTCAAAGGAAGACTGGAGTTTCCGAGTTTTCTATACCGAACATTAGGAGAGCTCTATACGGCCATTTTCATTTCTATTTTCTGGTGAGGATCATAACCGATAAGTTTGAAATCAGCTGCCGCGAAACCATCAATATTCTTCTTTTCAGGATTGATCTTCAAAATCTGCATTACGGCATGTGATAAGAGATGCAAAAGAAATAGCCGCAAACAAAGAAAAACACACTATTTGTAGTATTAAATCAAGTAAAAACTATCAAAATCGCCTGGGTTATCAGAACGTAAACAGGATAGTCTCTGAATTAATTTTATGCTAACATGGTCCTAAACTATTGAAAACCGACCAAAATGGTCCTTGAAGTTAACTTTCATTCAATATCAGTTTCAAGCTTTATATCTTTTAAATGCCATGTCAACAAAATATATACAAAAACTTCGGAAGATAGCATCAAGAACCATTTTGGTCAGTTATTAATAGTTGAGTGATTATCTTAACAGTTCAGAGACTATCAAATTTTTAAAAAATTAATCAAATCATCACTGTTTATGCTTTAATATCACTACACTTACAGGAAAGGGCTTGGGCAGTTTCTCGAGTTGTGCTTGCAAAGGCCTGATATGAGTCCAATAAACATGAGCATCCCCAAGTACGTGTATGAAATCACTCGGAGCAAGATCTGTAGAAGTCAATTCATTACAACTTTTATGGCATATCAATGCAACATAAATTTATGAATGACAATTCGTTCTTTCAAATCTCTGCATATGAACAAAGGTAGCTATAAAACCCAGGGAATAAAACATACCACAAACATGAGCAATCATGCATGTCAAAAGGGCATAAGATGCAATGTTAAACGGCACACCCAAGCCCATGTCAGCAGAACGCTGGTACATTTGACAAGACAACTCCCCGTTGGCAACATAAAACTGCAAAAAATGAAAACAAGAAGTCTTGAACAAAATTTAAAGACGTTATAACAGAAGCACAATTGTACTAGAGCTGGCAATTTGGACCTGAACCAATGGGCACCCAAAGTCTGATATTTATTGCGAGTTTGGGTCGCATAAAATAGACCCTAATAAATCTCGGGATGGTCGGGTTTGCCTATGGAAAAGAGCTGACTGGGTCAGGCGTCCCCACAATAATCCACACATTTTCTATGCAAAACCTGCGACCTTCAACGACCTACACATCTTGCAGGTCAGACTTGGGTTAGGTCTTTCCAACCCGAATTGCCAGCTCTATTATTGAACCACTTCAATGACAATAACCTGGGCAAACATGTGGCATGGTGGAAGTGCCATCAATTTAAGATCAGACGGGTTCCAAGCTGAAAGTATGATCCGACGGTCATTTGGGTTATTTTTTATCTTGTCAATAACATCTAATAGCTGATCAAACCCTTGTCCAGTATAGTCAGCATGCATATCAGTATACCTGCAAAATTTACAATAAACAAAAATCAATACTCAACGCTTCGCATAACATGAAATCATGAATAGACCGGTTAACTTAAAATTTGGAAACCACCTACTTTGCCCCAAAGTGTCTCCACTGGAATCCATATACAGGCCCTAAGTCACCTTCCTCCCTTTCTTTCAAACCGACACTGGAATTGCATACACAATATATTAGAAATGCATTAAAACTAGCAATAAGTAGGGATGTGCGTGACTCCAGACCTAATAGGTTCAGTTTGGTCTACCATCCGTCCAGACCGAAATTCATTTTATTTATTCTATTAGTAAATGCATTTCCTTATTATTTCAAATTAAAATCGGACCAAGAATTTTGAGACTCTCAGTCCGGTACAGTTGCACACCCCTGGCAATAAGCACCCAAAGAAATATATTGATGGTCAAGAACTTGCCTGTCAAGGTAGTCTCGTGATGCATTACCATCCCATATGTGAATGCCCTTTTCCTGAAGGACCTATAAAACAATGAAAATTTTCTTAGAAAAATAGTATTAAGTGTATAAATATAAAATAAATTATTCCAGTTTGATATAACACTCAAAGGCACAGAACTATGTGGACAGACCCAATTTGGACAAAATAGACCAAGGGTCCGGTAACTTCCATATTTTCTATATAAAACTTCTAAACCAACATGGACCCAAACCTCTTCTAGGTCAGTTAGGTTATTTCAATCCTCAAACGGAAAAGCCCAACTTGATAGCCAGCCAATCCTTATCCTCTAACATTTAGACATGCATGTGTGTTGTGCAATTGAATATACAAATTTCATAGAATACAGAAAAATCGAAGAGTAAAACTTTAGTGACACTCAAGGACTAAATTGGATATATACAAGCCACAACATAATGCACTATTGAAAAAGCCAATACAATTGACACAAACATTACCTTGGCATTTGTTGAGCCACTTATAAACCACAGGAGTTCTTCTACAACACCTCGCCAAAATACTTTCTGTGAATCAAATGACAATAATGACCTTGTAAAATTTAATTTTTAGAGAATAAGCCGTATCTAATTTGATAATAATACACATGCCTTGGTTGTGAGAAGCGGAAAAGTTTTGCGCAGGTTGAAACGCATCTGTCAAGAAACATAAGCATAAAAGAAATAAACAATATACCATTAACTCGTTGCACTGTGTGTAACGCCTTCAAAAGAAAAACCCGAGAAGACCTCTAAATCTAATTATTTTTAAAATTACCTGGCAACCGAATTTTGATGAACTACCAGTACCAGTTCTATCTTCCTTCTGAAAGCCATCTGAGATTATGTCTTGAACCAGTCTTAGATATAAGTACTCCTCATGTCTGTCAAAAATCATCTGTGGTAGGAAAGAAAACTTCTTTACCTCAAACTTATCAGAATTCGAAACACCGTCGGGAATCAGATCATGGTTCTGACTGAGAGATTCAACCACCGAACTCCTCACGCGAACATAAGTCATAAAGGAAAACCGGATATTGTTTTCCACCATAGGAAAAGATGAATACCAAGGCTGAAACACGGACGTGTCAATGGTAGGGATGAAAGTGTCAAATTCAAAGCTTGTCTCAATTTCTGTCAAGTGGATAGCATCACATCCAGGTGCATTCAGCGCTTCCCTATACAACAAGATAATCAATATAAAGAAAACAAGAAGAGCTCTTCGAAACAGAAATTGATTTCCAGTACACACCTTAATATCTGCCCTCCTCCAATAACAAACACTTTATCAATCGACAAACAATAAGGAGACGCGGCCAATAATTCCAACGCAGAAGACATGCTTCCACATATCACTACATTCTCAGCAGTCGCAATATCAAAACTCCCAGAACGAGTCAAAACAACATTAAGACGACCGGGTAGAGGTCGAAGCTCAAGGGGAATACTTTCCCAAGTTTTCCTGCCCATTATAACTGCATTCTTTTTCCCGGGATCCGAGGAGGTCACGGTTATTTCCTTGAAAAATTTGAGATCTGATGGCAATCTCCAGGGTAATTTCCCATCCTTGCCAATACCCATATCCCGGGTTGCGGCAACAACAACCTGGTAAGTCCTCTGAGGATAGGGCTGTTTATTGTCGTCGCCATTTCCGTTCACAAGATTCATTGACAAGTCCCCCGCCATGGCTGAATTTAGAGCAAAACAAAACCCTAAAGACAATAGATTGAACTCAAAACCGCACAGACAACAGAGCAGAACCTGAAATAGGCAACAGAACTAAACAACTATAACTTGATATGAAATTTAAAACAACACTCCATCATTAAAAAAAATAAAAAATAAATAAATAAAATGAATGAGAACATTAAGAACCTTCTAAAAACTAAAAATTGACACATTTTTCCAATTGTATGTTTAGCAAATAATTTGAATGAACTGAGAATACAAAAGCCGGGCATGCAAAAAAAAAAACATCAACTTGGGAAAGGTAACAATCTCAATACATAAACACTATAACTTCATGTGAAATTTAAGACAACACTCCACCATAAGAAAGTGCTCAAACATGAACCAGAACATTAAGAACCTTCTCAAACTATACATAGATAGACACATTTTCCGCAGAGGAACATAATCAATTCCAATTGACTGTTTAGCATTTCAAACTCATCGAAGAATTCTAAAACCGAACAGTCTCATTAGTGGGCAGAAAAAAACATCAACCTGGGCAAGTTAATAATCTCTATACAGATAAAGGGCAGTCACCAAATTACCACACTGGTTTTCCACAGCAGAGCATTATATAAATTTCTCAGTAAAATCTTAAAAATCAATTATTAGCGTTTACCAGAATTAGTGTATATAGGCAAACAATTATAGAAATTTGAAACGGAAAAAGCATCCAAATGAGACAATACTCAAAACATTGTCAATTGAGAATTCCAATGTAAGCAGGAACCGAGAGCAAAATGACAAGAATCTCCTCGATCACCACATTTTGCCACCAAACATTCAAACCCAAATGACATCACCTCCACCAGCACCAAACACACAAACCCACAATTCAAAAACCAAAACCCAATTCACCAAAAAAACAAAACCCAGCTGCTATGCTACTTTAGAAGATAAACTAAACCAGACCCACAATTTAGATTGCGATAACAAACAAAACCCAGAATGAGAAAAAACATAAACAAATTGAAGGCACTGACCCATCGGAGAGCGAAGCACCAAATGCAGGAGCTTGAAAACGATTAGGGTTTTGTGAGAATGGGGATGAGAAGAGGAGTGACAATGTATTGAGTGCGAGAAATGGTAGATGAATTGCAGAGAGAGAGAGAGAGAGAAAGAGAGAGAGAGCCCACAAAATCCAAAAGCACCGGTTTACGCGGAGTGTCGCCAAGTTTCTCTCTCTGAAACTGTGTTTTTGGTCTTTCTTTTTTTCCCAATTTGCCCTCAAGTGGATAATATAGTGTAATTTTTATCGAATATTTATTTCTTTATTTTGGTTGATATCTCTAATTCAAATTAATTATTAGATTAATGGTAATTTAGATTGATATCAAGAAGTCTAGTGACTGATACTCAATCAAGACAGAAAAATAAGATGGGGCGAGTGCTTCGTGTTTACGAATAAACCGAAATAAGTATGAGTGTTAATTTGTAACGTGTCAAACTCTCGTAAGATTGGATGAATGATCGATCATTTACTTTGAGACTGTTTGTTTTATCTTATGAGTTTATATGCTTTGGAGGTAAAATAACAGTTTGTCGCCACATAAATTCACTAAAATAATTGTTAGACCGATGTGCACACGTTTGAATCTTTTTTATTGTTCCAATACTCCTTAATTGTTGTTCTTCACTGAGAATTTTGCGAAAATCAAGTTACCGTAGACGGACCTACTGTTGGTGAGTCACACTCATGTCAATCAGACAATCATGATGACCGGATGCTAAAGGTGCATCCGAGTGTTTGAGAAGCATTCTAGAAACAAGTCATCAACAACTTATCGTGGAGTTCATCGTCATCATCAACTAATCATATGACAACACGTTGTCGATTCTTGATTGTGAGTATAAATGTAAATTTTGCATGGATAGCTCTTATTATTTATTTTAGATCGATGAACCTTACTATTGATTTTCTATTTTTTTCAGCAATTAACATAACAATGGACACCACTATGTGCGTGAGTCAACTTGTAAGGGATTGTTCCAACTTAATATTTGGTATCGAGTTCGAGTCCTAAGGAATGAATCTATGTTAAAACTTGGTAGGGAGAGTCTTGCCGCCCTTGTGGTTCTACCCGACTCGAATGAGGATTAATCTAAGTATGATAGAATAACTAAAATATTCAAACCGCGAGTTCACGGGCTCGCTCATGAACCTCGTATTTTAGAAAGAAAAAAAAACATAAAAAAGGGACAATTAACTATAATTGCTTTAATTCATTAATTAATTCTTCAGACAATGGCAGTTCGGTTGTTAAACTAGAAACCCAAGGTTAATTTAGTCCAAGAAACGAAAAAAATGATTATATTAAGCCAAATGGCCAAACCTATAAAGGCGGGAAAGAAATTCACAGCCAATAATACAATGACACGTGTTGCTCTTACGTCGAAGATCAGCTCATGAAATCGGACCGTACACGTGGTGCTTGATTAAATGAAGGGATAAACATTTTTCTTGAACGTCTTGATTACTCCAACAAATAGAGATTCAATCTCAGCCGTTGATGTCAATTTTTAGATATTAAGCTTAATTTTTCAACATTACTTAAAAGATTGTCAACTTGATTGGACAATACTATTCATTGACCTTATCTCCTTTGAACAATAGGTAATATTACAAATTTGACCTTTTAGTTTTCAAATTGTACTAACAGATTGTTCGTTTCGCCTAGATCGCCTCCGATAAATCAGTATTCTAGGTGGCCCAAAACTGACTTATCGAAAAGCTGATGTGGCACATCCGTTAAGTCACAACAAGGAGAAACAAACAAGCACTAATTTGGTAGTCAAAATAGGTTAGGTCAAGTAATTTAAGCATTTTTTATACCGTTTGAGATCTCGTGTTTGAATCTCTCTGCTGACAGTATGGAGTGAGTTCAATAAAACAAAATTTGTAGACACCTCTCACGAGTTCTTTTTTTTTTAAACGTTTCATTTTCGTATCTTAGTACCTAAATTTGGTTTGTTAAGTCATCTTTTTTTTTGTTAAATTTTCATATATAAAAATTCATTCTCTTCCTATAAGAAATTTGCAAAAGTAAAATAATCACATGGTAATTGAATATTAAAAGGAATAATCATCAAGTGTACCATATATCATTTTCATTCATATACTGCATTAGCATAATCGACAAATTTCTAACAAAAGAAGAAGCTAAAACGTTTTCGTTTTTTCTTTTTGAGCGTGCATCGAGTTTCAACCAACGAGTCATTATCAAAGAAAGCATCACAATAGAATGCAAGTTTTCGCAAAACTATATGTCTGACAACGACTAGTTATAGGTCATTTCACTTTAAAATAACACAATAGTATGACAATTTTATCATAATAATTTATAAGTAAGTCATTCACGTCAAGTAAAAAAGATTTTTGAAAAATAAACTTTGTATTATGTCTACTATAATTATGAAAATCAAACGACATAATAACTATTTTACGACTTCTGAATGTCTCTTCTACATGAAGAAGTTTAGGTTGGGCTAATGGAAATTTAGGTACTTGTGGCCTCTTAGCCCAATTCCACCAAAACCACATGCTCCTAAGCCTAAGAAGACATAAATAAACATATAATATATAAAATCAAAATCAACCCATTGTTCTAGGAGGGCCTATCTAAAGTTTAAATTTTCTTTTGACGAAAATAAAATAAACAATATGTTTCTTTTTCTATAGTACGGTGCTATGAGTTGTTTTAGGCAATTAGTTATTCTATTTGCATAACAATTATCATAAATTAAAATAATTGCACTATTGTTATTGTTTTATAGTTTTGAATCCGATTATTTAAACGGATTGGTTATGTTATGTCGCCCTTTGAACATGAATTGTCACCCCCAAATACACTTGTTTTGACAATTTCATGTTCGAGTCGGTTTATAAAGTTTTGGTAAAAAAATGTTCACCTAAATTGTGCTCATGTTCGTTTGGATTTCAAGTCGCATGTCAAATAATAATTTTTACACACAAAATATGCAGTTCATATGGGTTTGTCCGATTTCACCAGCAATTTTCCAAAAATCACTCAACCCGGACTAACAAATTCTCAGTTATGTAACGAATACTGCAGATTCCAGCCCAAATTGCCTCCTATAATTAAACAACATAAACGTGTCGTCGTGTGGAATCGAATTCCCAACAGATCTCAACCTCATATAGTAACCAAATTATTAGTTGAAAAAAATCATAAGAAATTCAAGATAAATAAAGGCATGGATCAAGAATAGAAAACCCAAAAATAAAAAATAAAAAAGTTTTTTTTATTGCTATATATTATAAAATGCCAAGTATAGTTTAAAGGCAATGAATGGAGTTGCTTGCATGTAGGCAAATTCTAAAAATGCCAATGCATTGTTCTAAAACTCAAAATATTATTGTTTATAATAATAACAAGTAGAGAACTTGTTCTTGTTGTCTCATAGAGGCCACAATTTTTGCAGAGAGTTGTACGAATATTAAATACACCATCCCTCTTCTCTATTTCTCCATCCAATTTTTGTCTAAAATGTAACAAATTTATCATTCAAATCTCTCTTTTTTTTGTTGTTTCTCAAAAACCCATTTCCCATTTTCTTGCATTTCACCACAAATTAGCACTCAAATTCTAAACTTTGATCCTCCATGGATGACCCATTTGGTTGTTGATATCAATGATATGTTTGATTATGCTACTTTTATTCTATTAGAATTTAGACCCAATTTCGTGTGTGGAAAATGTTTCATTTCAATCGTTAAAATTACTTATTTTGTTTTAAAAACGTTTCATTTTTTTCCCCAATTATTTGTTGTTACAATTCGGTCACTAAACTATCCATACAGTCCTAATTTGATCACAAATAATGATATTTTCTTTCGAAGGGTTTAAATCTGTTACGATGTCATTGCAATTTTGTTCAAAATTAATCTTATTTGTAAGTTTATAGCTAACCTAAGTGTAGAGTGGAATTGATCTAATCTTATATGTCTAATTTGACCTGAAAATTGATCTAATTTATTCAGCATGACCCAAACCATTGAATTTTAGTGCCCACGGGTCCAAATTTTTAGTGTAAAAAATGTCAATTAATAAGAAATGACACAATTTTGAGATTAAAAAAAAAAAACATTTTTTTCTTGGCTAATCTTTAATTTCTGTAAGTTTTATTTATTTTGTCTTGATTTTTAGTATTGAAAAGTTTCTGATTTGTGTGTGTGTTTGTGCAGAGGAAACAATTTTGGACACATTTTTTTAATATAGAGTGAGAGAAGTATTGAAGCAAGAAATTTTTGCAAGATTTTAACAATGTCTGAAGTAATGGCCAGACCTAGAGACCAATCCTTCAATCCAGGTAGGTCTCTCTTGCAATCGATCGTTTATTTTACCTTACTAAATTTTGATTCGGAGCAAGACCCGTGACACGACATAATTTTTAGTGTATTCATGTCTTTTCTTCTTTCAAAGTTGTGGGGTGGATTGTGGACTCATACATAGTTACTTGATGTTTCCTCTAACGCCCGTATTTTAACATTTTGCTCGTTTTTAATATATGCTTTAAAAGTCGAGGATGAAGATAGTAGAACAAGACTCGGGTCTCTAAAAAAGAAGGCGATCAATGCCTCGAGCAAGTTTAAGCAATCTTTTTCGAAGAAGAGCCGCAAAAACAGTAGAGTGGTTGCCATTGAGGATAATATGGATGCGGAGGAGCTAAAGGCGGTGGATGCGTTTCGCCAAGCACTTATTTTGGACGAACTTCTACCCGAAAAACACGATGATCGTCACGTCATGTTGAGGTTTAGTTCGTTAATTACTTCCTTCACTTATTTTATTTATCACGTTTATTAAATTTAAAGTGTCATTTGATTATATTTAATAGTAGATTACTTGACACGTGTCGGATACTGATTATTCAGATTTTTAAAGGCTAGAAAGTTTGATATTGAGAAAGCCAAGCAAATGTGGGCTGAGATGATCAAGTGGAGGAGTGAGTTTGGCACTGATTCCATCATCGAGGTACTTCCAATACTTCCCTTATATATTACAGAATCACCCATGTAGCTGACAATTCGTGTTTCAGATCAAATACTTTTTTTATCCACATAGCGTCAAAGCTTTATAGAACACTCTTTGTAACCGGGTCGAATCTAACTCAATAACCTTTCATCTCGTCAAGCCAATAAGAGAAGTTTCAAACTCGACCTGATTACACCCGTATCGCCTACTAAACTTGTGTTTTTTTTTTTTTTTTTTTTTTTTTTTTTTTGTTTTTTTTTTAATGATTTTGGAACAAGGAAATTGATGAAGTAGTGAAGTACTACCCACATGGATACCATGGAGTGGACAAGGATGGGAGGCCAATATACATAGAAAGATTGGGACAAATAGATGCCAACAAGCTCATGGAAGTGACAACAATGGATAGGTTTGTGAAGTACCATGTTAGAGAGTTTGAGAAGACCTTTGCTTTCAAGTTTCCATCTTGCTCCATTGCTGCTGGGAGGCACATTGATCAAAGCACCACCATATTGGATGTCCAAGGAGTGGTATGTGATCATCAATTTTAATTTAGTTTTACATGTTTTTTTATAATTAAATTGTGTGTTTTGTACTGAATTCATAGCTTGATTGGTGTCTCAGGGCTTGAAGAATTTCAACAAAGCTGCAAGAGAGCTACTTACTTCCATTCAGAAGATTGATGGCGATAATTATCCTGAGGTACTTGTTCTGTTTGTCACAAACACGACATAAATTTAAGTTAATCATATTCATGTTGGATTCATGTCGATTTTGTTTAACCCGTTTAATCAATTTTTTAAAACGGGACATAAACATGAGGTGTAACTTGATTACTGACCCACAAATTCTCAAACATTATGTCTAAAATGTGACTCATATAAATTAAATGAGTTAAATATATAATGTTGTGTCGAATCAGGATCAAACCATTATTTATATGTTCATTTAACGAAATGCTAAATCTTCAACACAAATTGTCACCCCTACTTGGGCAACGATATGGTTGTTGCCTAGAAACCGTGAGGTTACCGAACAAACGTCTACGCAAGCTTGTTTTTGTGGAGGCAAATGTTGTTGCTCAAGACTCCGCCAAAGCAGTAAAAGTCTCGTGCACTGAAACAATTTCTTTGCAGGATTAGAGAAAAAATTGTATACAAAATGACATTTCCCAAAACCCCTTAACGGTAGAAGTCCCGTGCACTGAATCGTCATTTTAAGATCGAATTTATCTACCTCGAGTGTTTTGGTTAATTAGTTGGTGTCAATGGTACATTTTTGTCTTTCCCATTATTTTTGCTAAATGAGAGTTGTGTTCATTGTAGAGCCTAAACCGCTTGTACATCATCAATGCTGGCGCTGCATTCAAGCTCCTCTGGAGCAGTGTTAAAGGATTTCTTGACCCCAGGACTGTCTCTAAATTTACTGTAAGCATTTGTTCTTTACACTAGTGAAGTTCGACTTGCATTTTTATGAGTTCGAGTCACATAAAATAGACACATCGCACTAAGCAAGTTGGGCAAAAGAAAACCCATCTTTTATCGCCCGCGTGCCTCCAAAATGAGCCGAAATTGGGCCAAGCTCACTCAGGACCGGGGCTAAACGGGTTATTAAAAAGTTCATGTTTTCGGTACACTTTTTGCACTTATTAGTGATAGCGTCGAGTTGTTGGCCCATTTGTCAGCTCAAGACTTGACCCCTTGCAAGCCGGGGTGAAGTTAGGTCTTTCCACCCCAAACTCAACCCGAACTACCAGCTCCCAATGAGTTATGTGCATTGGGGCATCCTACGAAACTTGTATTATTAGAATCTAATAGTTCAGTAAGAAAGTAAACGGTTTGTGCAACAGATTCTAGGCAACAAATACCAGAGCAAGTTGCTCGAAATCATCGATGCAAGGCAAGTTTTTTCTCTCTAAATATATACATCTTTCGTTTTCCGACCACAAATACAACCACATAAATACATTCTCGGATTTGTTCCAGTGAGCTGCCAGAGTTTCTAGGTGGCACTTGCAATTGTGCGGAGAAAGGTGGTTGCTTACGTTCGGATAAAGGACCTTGGAACGATCCGGAGATACTAAAGGTTAGCTCGGCTAGATTTTAACTTTCAAAATAGCCGATAACTTCCATTGAGAAATGACAAAAGTTTGCCACTTCTTAATGATTCAGAGGGTTCAAAATGGCGAAGACAAAGGTTGGGGGAGAAGTGTCTCAGACATCGAGGAGAAGGTTATTCACGAGGACAAGAATGTGCGCCAAAAGGTAACAAGAAATCGTGTTATCGTGTAAACTGCATATCTCGTAAAGTTTATTTCTATGTTTTTACTGACGCCTTAACTCTTATTCTATTCTCTTTACATTCTGGCATGGAGAGAGACGATTTCTACGAGAAGAAAGCAATCTCTGACGACGACAACGATGAATTTTCATCTGTTGTCTCGGAAAGAGTAAATTTTCCATTTCATCTCGTGTTTTGAAACTGGTATTATATGTAGATTTTTCCAACTGAGATATTTATGCTACCTGCAGGCTTTGGTACACAGTGGTTATCAGCATGATAAACCCATGCCAATGGTGCACAAACCTGTGGATGGAGCTTGGGCGAAATCAGTACAAAACGGTAATTTTACAACTACTCTAAAGATTAATGCTAGGCCATGCGACGTATATCGAACCAATTTATTGATCAAATATTGATCAGAATAGGGAATGCCGCGCTTAGAGATCGACTCTGGGTCAAACTTGTAAACTTTCCTCCCAGCTAAAGTTGGCAGTTTGGACCCCACTCTCGGATTCACAAAACACAAAACACAACCCGTGTTTTAGCATATTTGGGTCGGGAAAAATGGGGTCGGAATTTACCTAGCAAATAGCAATGAGAGCTGCAGGCCTACACAGGCCGAGGGGAAAACACGTGTGGAGCTTTAGGCCAGGCCCGTATTAGGCCAACAGCCCGAATTGCCAAGTCGAGGTTTGAAATGAATCGGGTTAGCCAACCAACACCATCTCTAAGGAATCCCCAAAATGACCCGAACAAGTGTTGGCACTTGAAAATTGTGATTGGTTAATCATTTGGGTCAGGTCAGGCAATCCACACCCTTTCCATGGAAAAACCGAAAAACAACCCAAATAAACAGGACATTTCTGAATGCTTAATCTACCCGTTGTCCCATCCCGTCCGCTTCACTTATTATTTTAAACTAACTAGGGCGAACTTAAGAGTATACATGATTAAATATATGCAGATAATTCTCCCAAACATGCTAGCAATCTATCTGGAGGTCTCGTAGGAGGGGTCATGTCCTTTGCTACAGGAGTTGTCTCTCTAGTTCGCCTACAAAACCTGCCGGAAAAGAAACATGAAGCTCCTTATTCCGATGATACAAAGGCCGAAGGCTTTGGAAAGCCACCAATAATCTCCAACACCCAATACTTGACTATGAAGAAACGAATGGACGAGATGGAAGAGAACGTGAGCGTTCTCAGTCAGAAACCCACGTTACCCGCGGACAAAGAAGAGTCCCTGAATGTTGCAGTTACTCGAGTTACCAACCTCGAGCAAGAGCTTTCAGCGACAAGAAAGGTTACTACTATTAAACTCGACTATTCAGTTTCAAAAACAGAACTGCTTTTACAGTTCACTCCTACATGAACTGTATAGAATTAGAAGCACAGTTAAAATTTGTTTCATTTTGTGCAGGCGCTCGAAGACGCATTTGCACGACAACACGAGATAGTAGCGTACCTTGACAAGAAGAAGAGGAAAAAGAAGTTCATTCGCCGCCGGCTCTCCAAGTCCATTAAGCAATGGCAGTGCTACACAAGACCTAGTTCTGCAGCTTAACATCAAAACCAGTTTGGCCGCCGGTAAGAGCCGCCACCAGAACAGAAACCTCAAAGAATATGCACAACACCTGGTGGTAATGGTGATGGTGTGTTTTATAATGCTTAGGTATGGCTGTACAATATTAGGTCCAGACCGGACCAAACCCGAGACGATTCCATCTGGTCCGGTCCTGCCCTACCTTAAATCATTCGGTCCAGTCCCAGACAAAATTTGGTCCGGACCAAACAATTTTACTTTTTGTACTATATTCATACATCCTATTATATGAAAACAATTTTTTTTTACTTCCAGTACAATTCAATTTATTATTACTCACTATCGAAGTTTGTACGATCAAGTAAAGGCTTTAAAGCCGTAAAATGGACCATCAGCTTTCAAACTATTACTCTCACGAACCTAAGAAAACTTGGTAGCAATCAGAAAATGTCTTAGAGGTACCATTTCCGAAATACTTAACAATACACACTCATTATAGAATCAAAACTTGGAAAATACCGAGTCTGCACTACCCAGAAAGGGCATATAAGTTAAACAATTCAAACTGGGTACTGTATAGGACCAGAAAATGACTCCAAACATATTTTTCACAAACCGAGGAAATAAATAGATGACCAGCAAGATCAACATGGACGGGAATAAGTGTAACACTTGCATTAAAGTGACGTACTTGGGAAACGGCCAAACTGCTTCGGTGGTGGTGCTCTCTTCGGCGGACCATCTTACCAGCAAAACTTCTTTTTCTGTATAACATAGAAGGGGTTTATATATTAATAACATGTCGTGTAGATAAGAGATTACGGTATCATTTCAAAAGTAAAAAAAATGATATATCAATCAACCATACCCGGAATTTGGCTTCTTGTTGACTGTCTATGTATGCGAGCAGTTCCTCTTGCCTCATTAAAGCCTCGTGCAATGCCTGTTCAGGAAATAAACACAGAAAATGAAGAACAATGAAGAAGTGAAATTGTACTGCTCTTAAGTAAATATAAATGTCATCCACAAGTCTAGATGTGGTATTTTCATTCATGTGTTAATAGGAACGAGCTTAGAATGAGGTGTAGACATTTTCACTTCCTTTTCTTCTCTTAATCAAGTGCGGAGACGATTACAACACAGCCAAAATAGTACATGACACATTAGTGTTCAAAAAAGTGCAAAATGATCTATGATTTGAGGTCGAAGAAAAATACTTGCGAAAAAAAATAACAAGATAACTTCTGATGACGGTTCATACTGTATCTTGCAAATGCTTACTAATCATATGGTGAGGCTCAGAAAACATTATAATTTCAATTAACGTAATAGTTTACTTCTTTTTCTTCTCTTGAACAAGTGCAGAGATGATTAAAAAATAACCAATATAGTACATGAAACGTTAGTATTCAAAAAGTTCAAAATGCACCATGATTTGGGGGTCGGAGGATAGTCCTTGCAACAAAACCAATACCAAGCTAACTTCTGGTGACAGTTCATACAAAATCTTGCAAACACTTATTTATCATATACAATGCCTCAGCCCAGGTGAGTGTTCAGGCAATATTGTAATTAAAATTTCCAACAATTAGCACAAACTTTGGAGTTTAGAGCTTACCTTCTTAGTAGCAATTAACTCTGCTTCCAAGGCATCCACCCGGCATACAGCGGCATTTAGCAATTCCTCTTTCTCATAAGGCATCTCAGACGGCTTTGCTTGGAGTGTATCAACCTTCTCCTCAAGCTCACCAAGTCTTTTCAGTACAGTGGACATGAGATTTGCCTCTGAAAAAGCTGCAGTTGGTGAAGGAGGACGGAACTCTTCCGTCTGATTTCCCTCAAGAGTGACTTCCGGAGTGTTTTGATCATGACCAGGCACTGGCTCAGTAAGCTTTCCCGTTACACGACATGCCACAGAGCGGAAGAGTGTAAAGAGGGTCATAAAAAAGGCCATAAGTGCTAACATAACCCGAGCCCGGATTCCTTCTGGACTCTTGGGAGTGTCAGGTACAGAAGCTGTCCCTGATTTAGAAAGAAAGAAATTTCATTGTCACAAGTGTTTCAAATCAAGTGACAAATTGAAGAGATAAAACAAGGGAGAAACTAAATAAGTAAATGCATCTATCCTGAGTAAGATTAGGCAAAAAATGGAAAAAAATACTCCCTTCGTCCCAAAATGAGTGTCCTCCTTTCTATTTTGAGAAAAATTAAGGAGAAATTAAGGAGAA
>JAYMTH010001133.1:0-16146 GCA_036897465.1 Pelargonium australe | reverse complement strand
TGTGGTAGTGGTGCCTGCAAAATTCAGTAATAAAAGGCAATTGGGGAAGAGATATAGGAAGGCAAAGAGCATTTAGTGAATGGAGAAGCTAGGAATGGTGTGTGTAGCAAGAGACAAAGGCAATAGGAGAGAGGGAGAGAGGGAGATAGAGAGAGAGAGAGAGATTAATAAAAGAGTGAATATGACCTTCCATCCTCTATACATATATAATATTTATAATCATCAAATCATTCATTTGCCATTCTCCCCTATATATCATCTACCTATATATCTTTCTTTATCATGCTTTAGGAGATCATTTCATATTCTTTCAAATAAAAATTCAAATCCAATTGACTCTTCTCTTTTATTTTGCATCATTTAGTATGTTAATCTATAAACTAGAATATAAGTTGATAGTTGACTTAGAAAATATGTAGGCGAGTTTTAAACACAACAAAAAAGAACGATCAACAAAAATTGATTTGTTTTTTTTAGAGAAGGTCCGTTGTCAACAACAAGACTAAGTTTCAACACAAATTCATTTCTTAAAGTTTAAACTCGAGATATTTAGTTAAATTGAAACAATTAATTATATATATACCGGTAGCCTCACACAATATTTGTTGGTAACTGGGTCTCTCACTATTTTGACATATATAAGTAAATAAATAAACTAAAAACATCCTTCGATTTTAACATTTGGAAAATAGGTTAAGATTTAAATCGCTATAGGGACCTAGAACATCCAAGTTCTTGTCTCATCTTATGAGATGAATTGATGAAATACTCTGTGGTCTGCATCTAGGAATGATTATTGATACATGGCTTTAATTCAAGTCAGAACTCTTGCAGTCTTTGTCTAAAATGATGGTCCATTTTTCTATTTCTGCAAATACTAAAGATGTATTAGTTAGAGTTGAACTTTTCCTTATTTACATCTCAATTCAAAAAGGAGATCAATCTTTAAACTCTTGTCACAATTCTTTAGTAACTATATCTTGACACCAAATGTTCTCAAAATGATAATCTAGTTACATAAAAAGTTAATATTCGAGTTCAAAACAAGACACTAATGCATTAATCGTGCATACATGTTCAAAGAGAAAGTTATAGGATTACCCTCGACATTGTAAGTGAGGAAGTTACTTCCAAAGCCTTACATCTTTTTCTTTCCTATTCATTTTCCTTTTTATGTTTGGAGAATCGAGATGTAGAACCGCTCGGACCAGAACCCACATTTATCGTTATTTTCACTGGTTTATAGACAGTAACAAATATTGTTAAAATATAAAACTGATATTGAGCCTTCAATTATCAGCTTAAACTTTAAGTTGAGTTCGTTCTCTACACAGTATCAGAACGTTGGTGACAAAAAATCCCGAGTTCGAGTCTGACCAGATCGACCTTCGGACTGGTTTCTTAAAACATTGTTTGTGTACCTCCATATATTGGGGTTGGTCCCCATGGGTGGAGAGTAGACATTAGTCACAATCTTTCGTGTCAAAGGACGTGTAATGGTATAAACTATATGGAGAAGGGAGGCACTAGCACGTGCAAATGTAGGACATGGGCGTGTCTACACTTGCTCAATCCTCCTTGTAATTACTAGCCCCCCAATTGTCCTTTTTTATATTATTATTATTATTCCTTGTGGCCACGACCTCACCCTTCTTGTTTTCTTCGGTCAACAAATCAATTCACAAATAATACATTATTTATTGTACCTAATGATTAGTAGAATTAGGTCAGGGATTGTGTTTGATTTGTTATGATTGATTGGAATTTCAGTCCCTCCTTAACCTTTGCATATCCTCAACTCAAAACAATTCGAAAATAATTAATCATGTATGCATTTCTCAATTTTTATTATGGTTACGAAACGAGAGTCACGTATGACTGTATTATCATTCGTTAAAAGTTTATTTAAATATTGTCAAACTCGTGAATCAGTTGGAAGATGATTCTTCCAGCTTAATATGAAATTTTGAGAGTCATATATCACTGTATTATCATGCATTTCTCGATACAGTTGTCTAACGTTAAAAATGTTGATTGCGAGCTCGTATGTACTTTAGTACAAGGAGAGTATGTATCAATTAATTTTCTCGTCTATTGAAATATTTCTCATTGGAATATGTAGATATTGAATATCACAAGAGCATTTTAAAGAAAGGAAGATGATCCTTTTATGTACGTAAATGCATGTAGCTTCAAGCGACGCGTTTTCAATCACATAATTCTTCTTTCTCTTTTCAAAATTTGTTTCGATCCCACCTCATCCCCTTTCATTCAATGCAAAAGAAATGTGTAATTGTGAAATCATATAATTCTTCTTTCTCTTTTCGAAATTTGTTTCGATCCCACCTCATGATTCCCTTTCAATGCAAAAGAAATGTGTAATTGTGACTGCGTCACATCAGATTACATGCAATATACATGCATGCAACTACATGCACTAGTAATTTTCGTTAAGGAAAAGCCCTAAATCCAATAATTACTTGTCTATAAGAAAAAGAAAGAAAGAATAGAAGTAGAGAAAAGCATGAGTGACCGAATTGGTGCATAAAAAATATACTGTAATAGAAAATTGGAAGCATATATAAAGAAACATGTAATGTAATACTATAGTATAATCTAAGGCTGTAATTTAAGTTGACATTGGCACAAAATTATTCTCTCCCCCTTTGAGTCTTGACTTTGAATTTGACGATCAAAACAATAGTATTCAGAATCTTATTCATAGGGGAACCTCGTACATGAGGTGCAAGCTAGGTAGGCCTCTTTAATCATAATGTCAATTTTTATCTACACATAAAAAAAAATAGGATGAGAATACTTGCCGCCATGTATATTGCATATTGCTTTACGTGACACATTTTTAGTCATATAATTTTTTTTTTCTCTACAATATATGTCTAGGTCCCAACTCATTTCCTTTAAATACAGAAGATGTGTGGTTGTGATTGGTTCACACACCTCACATGCATGTATACACATGAACTGATCATTTCCGGACTTAGTCCTCGAGCTTTATTGTGAATATATGATCTCATCATGCTGATGAACAATAAAAGGCCCAATAACAGCTAGATAGATGTCCATCACATGAAAGCCCAAACCACAAAGTTTTATCCTACATGATAATTCATTCCAAATACAATGTAGACACATTTATATTAACATCATATATAAATAATATAGACTAATAGACATAGAGCAGGGACTATGTTTGTGGAAAAATATCCCAAGTGTGAGTACAACATGATAAGATGAAAGTGAAGCTAGCTTCACCTCCAAAGAGTCCATGAAATTTTGTGATGCTGAAAATCGCATACCATACTAGTGGACTTGCAAAATTCCGAGATAAATTCACGATTACATGTAAGGGTTTAAGTTGTATTGTATGTTACCCTTATTCAAGCGCAAGGTCACAAGCCTACCATTCGATTCTTAAAGGCCTTAACCTCTAGTTTCTTCTCCAAAAATATAAATTTAAAATATTTTTAAGACATCACCCTAATATATGGATTAAACAACAACACGTCTTAGCGTGTCATTTCAACTAATTTAACTAGATGCCCGTCACTAACAAAAATATTTGTAATTTATTGCTTTACCAATCTTTTAACGCAAGTGTCTGATATACATCGATTTCATCTAATATGCGGATTGATACGGATCTTATTATAATCTTTATTCCAACAAAATTTCCACACAAGGGTAGAACAAAACAAAAGCAAATTATAATTCCACTTTGTTTATATCATTCACCAAATGAGAAAAGCAATTACACTACGGACAGCTATTTTGGCTTATGCTTTTGGATTCCTCATAAAAACATCCTTCGAAAACTCAGTGTTCTGTTCTCATTCGATACAAGAAAAAATATACACATAATTAAATGATTCTTGACCTCAATTCACAAGAAAATAGTTCCACAATATGGCAAAAAGAAGATTACAAACAAGGCCGGCCATTTTTTACTATATCTACTGCTATTGTGCAGGACCTCTTTAATCACTCACAAAACACCATATCTTTAATGGCTCAAGCTTCCATTGAGTCCTTGGAGACACCAGCTTCTTCTTCTTCTTCTTCACCATACAAACTTGAGTTCTTGAATTTACCTTATTACCTCAAGAACTGCTTGACCTATTGTTGCATCTTCCCTGACAATCACCGGATTCGCAAAGGGAAGCTGATCCGGCTACTGGTAGCTGAAGGTCTGGTTCAAGAAAATGGAGACGAAGTTCCTGAGGCTGTGGCAGAGCAAAACATTGATGATCTGACCAGCCAAGGCATGCTTCAAGTGGACAAGTCCTATGGAAGTGGCACCAATCTCTTTGTTCCATCACATTACCATGAGCTATGTCTTCACAAGGCCATGGATGGAGAGCTTTTCATTACCATATGGAACAGCTCAGACTCTAGCGTCCCTTGCGCGAACCGGCGCGTTATATTTGGTCCGGACATAGCCAAGATCATGCCCCATTCTCTGTTCTTGTTGGGGAGTACAAAGCTTCCTGAAGAAGAAGGGAATTGGTTGAATCTTTCCGAGCCAAATCTCTTACGAGTTCTTGATCTTGAAAGCACCAAGATCAAGAACTTGCCTGATGAAGTTGGAGACTTGACACACCTCACATACCTTGGTTTAAAACAGACTGATCTCGTTGAGCTTCCTGAGACAATTGGTGATCTGCAAGCCCTGCAGACACTAGATATCAGATGGTGCGGGCGGTTAGAGGATCTGCCAAATGCGATACTTAGTCTCGTGAAGCTAAGGCATCTGAAGATGTACAAGAACTGGGGTGTTCGCGGGATGAAGGTGCCCGCAGGATTCGGGAGATTGCGAGACCTCCTGACCCTTACGGGGATATACGCCGGTGGAGGCACTGCAGGGGAATTAGGCCAACTGATCCAGCTCCGAAGACTAGGAGTGATGGATGTAGCTGATGATCATATCCACGAGCTATTTGGTTCAATTATGAAAATGGAGAGCCTTTTGAGCTTGTCTCTGGAAGCAAAACATACTTTTTCGAGCGGGACACTAGTGATCCTACAGTCATTCACACCTCCGCCACTTCTCGAAAAACTCCGCCTAGGCGGGTGCCTGGAGGAGATGCCAAACTGGATAGCTTCAATGAATCAGCTCACCAAGCTGTATTTAAGCTTCTCCCACCTCTCTGAGAGCCCAATGCCGGTCCTCGAAGGCCTGCCTAATTTGAAAAATCTAACCTTGTGGCATGCTTATGATGCAAAACAGATTGGGAGAGAGTTCTGCAGGAATGGAGGCTTTTTAAAGCTAGAGGATCTTAGTATTGCTTCTCGTGTACTGGAAGCTTGGACGGAGCTGGAAGAAGGAGCTTTACCGAGCTTGAAGTGCCTACAGATCCGTAATTGTTTGCAGCTGAGGATGCTTCCGGAGGGGCTGCAGTTTGTGACCACATTGGAGGAGTTGAATTTGATGCCATTGCTGGACGATCTTGCAGAGAAGTTGAGGCCTGATGGAGGAGCGGAGAATTACAAGATCAAGAACATCGCGAGTGTATCGTTCTTGAAAATGTCTAGTTTGCAGCAGCGGGTGCGCCAAGATTCAGGTTGAGGGTTTGATTTGATAAGAGTTTAAGGAATAAATGTATGGACATGAAACACATTATGTTGATGTGCTAGTATGTTTTGGTGCATTCATAAATAAATGACAAGATATGTAAAATTTATGGGGCATCCCAGCAAGTTGAGCAAATGATCATAGTTACAAAAACAAATAAGCCTATCATGACATGTTCACTGAATAGCCCCTGGAGGAGCTGGAGCACCCATAGATTTTCGTTGGCTTCCCAGCGGCGACGGTGGTGACCTTATTCTCGATCTTAGGCTCCGGGAAGGCGCCATTTTGTTGCTTTCAAGTTGTGAGCTTTTACATCGAAATCCATCTTCTTTTCCTGATAGCATCCTTCTGGAAATGCAGGGTGAAGTTTCTTGGCTTCCTTTCATGCCAAGAAATGATCTAATTAGCCAAAGAATCTTGCTAGATCCGTATATACAATGACAGTAACTGATTATTTCTATATACAATACGAATAAACATATGATGAGATCGAACAGATGGTTACCATAAGGGGAAAATGCAGAATTTGCGGGAAAATCAATCGTGAGAAGAAAGAGTATTGTCACAACCGCTACTACAAGCTTTGCTTGAGATGTGCTCATGATAATCATCACATCACAGGAAGCTGCAGAAAACAAGAAGTTGTTGTTTAGAACAAGCAATGTTTCAGACTCTATATGTAAACTAAGTTGGTGTGAGTTGTATGATTTTTAAACTGTATATGCTTTGGTTACAAGGTAAGGTTTCACTTTTTTTCAAGGTTGACCATGACTCTGAGGTTACACTTCCCTCGCTTTCATGACAAATATGATTTTAAAGACACCACTAGGAAACAATTTAGAGGTGGTTTTGGTATGAAAATGATCAAGCAGCTGAAAATGGAGGAGAAACCATTACTTCTTAAAGTTCTTTATCCAAATTATGAGTTTATCATTTCTACTTAAATGTCTCAACATGTAGAGCTGGCAAATCTGAAGTCAACTATTCCCATTTCCCACAAGTTGAGTCCATTTTTGACCATATCTACTCCTATTGTCTAAGACCTCTTCAGTTACTTGTGAAACACCATATCTTCTGATCATATACCCAAAGAAATGGCTCAGGCTTCCATTGAGTTACTTGAGCTCTTCTCTGGAGTTCACTGAATGTTCCTCTGAAGACAAGAGAGGCAAAGAAGATGATAAACTCAGAGATGTCATCAAGAACATGCATGGATGATGGTTTTACCCAGTTTATTGCTCAGATGGGCAACAAAAATGATGGGTCTGATGATATGTTGGCAGTTACTGATAGTTTCAGAACTGAATTGCAGAATATGGAATCTTGTCTTGTCTTGTCTTGTTCTTCTTTACCATACAAACTTCGGTTCTTGAATTTACCTTATTACCTCAACAACTGCTTGACCTATTGTTGCATCTTCCCTGAAAATAACCGGATTCGCAAAGGGAAGCTGATCCGGCTACGGGAGACAAAGTTCCTGAGGCTGTGGCAGAAGAAAATATTGATGAACTGACCGCCCAAGGTATGCTTCAAGTGGACAAATCCTATGGAAGTGGTACTAATTTCTTTGTTCCATCACTTCACACTGAATTATGTCTCCAGGAATCGGGAGACAGAGACCTCCTGAGTCCTGACCCTTACGGGTATATATGCAGAGGAATTAGGCCAACTGATCCAGCTCCGAGGACTGGGGATCATGGATATGGCTGATGACCATATCCACGAGCTATTTGGTATGAAAATCAAGTAATGGTTTCTCCTCCATTGTCGTTTGCAGCAGCCAAGATTCAGGTTGAGGGTTTGATAGAGTTTAAGGAATAAATGTATGGGACATGAGACACATGAGTTTATGTTGCTTCAGACATGAGTGTGTGTATTAGTTTATTGGGTTGAACTGGTACGTTTTGGTGCATAAATGAGTGCAACAATTTCTCCTTCCATTCATAAATATCATTATCCATATCCATGTTTCTTTTTCTATACTGAACTCATGAAGAAATGACAAAAATTACAAGATATATAAAATTTATGGGGCAGCCCAGCAAGTTGAGCAAATGAATAGTTACAAAAACTAAGCATATTACATGTTCACCGAACAACCTCTGGAGGAGGTCCTGGAACATACATAGATTTTCTTTGACTTCCCACCGGCGATGGTGGTGACCTTATACTTGATCTTAGGCTCCGGGAAGGCACCATTTTGTTGCTTGCAAGTTGTGAACTTTTACATCCAAATCCATCTTTTCCTGAAAGCATCCTTCGGGAAATGCAGGGTGAGGTTTCTTTGCTTTCTTTCACGCCTTTAAACAGATCATGCCAAGAGAGAAAGGTTCTAATTAGCCAAAGAATCAAGATCCTATATACAACAACAAGAATTGATTCTCTATATACGATATGAATAAACACATGATGACAACAGATCGTTACCATAAGAGAAAAGTGCAGAAGTTGCTGGAAAATCAACCACGAGAAGCAAGACTACTGTCACAACCGCTGCCACCAGCCTTGCTTGGGATGTGCTCGTCATCACAGGAAGCTGCAGAAAACAAGAACTTGTTGTTTAGAACAAGCAAGCAAGGTTTCAGACTCTATATGTACACTAAGTTGGTGTGAATTGTATATGCTTTGGTTCCAAGGTTTTCAGACTCTATATGTACACTAAGTTGGTATGAATTGTATATGCTTTGGTTCAAATGTAAGGTTTCATTTTTTTTTTTCCAAGGTTGACCATGACTTTGAGGTTACACTTCCCTCGCTTTCAGGACAAATATTATTTTTTCGACACCACTTGGAAATAGAGTTGCCGAGAGTCCTGCCATTTAGAACTGGTTTAGGTATGAAAATCAAGTAGTACGGAACTGACAATGGAGGAGAAACCATTATTTGAATGGACTGTGCAGGATATTGATTGCTTTAGCCCAGCCAACCATTATTGACTACATTGCAATTAAATAAACACAACAATACAACTTTGATTTTATAGGAGTGAATGTACTACTGCCTAATAAGTGACATATTATTAGCTAGGCTTATGAAATGAAGAAATCAAGCTTATACATATATGATTAGCTCAAGCTTATTAAAGTTATTTATCCAAATAAGTTTAACATTTCTACTTATATGTACAGCTAGCAAATCTGAAGTCAACTATTCCCACAAGTTGCAAAAGAGCAACTTGAGAATTTTGGCTTTGTAGTGCAGCTGTATAAACCAGACCGTTTTGTACATCACTTCTTTGTGATCAAACCCACAGTTCTGACTTCTGAGATTAGGTAAGGAACTTCTATGCAACTTCTGTTAATCAAACCCTTGTGCTTAGAATAGGTAAATAAACCATTCTTCCCTATTTCCATGAAAGTCAAAGTTTGATGCCAATTTAAAAAGAATACTAAAAGTCCCACGCCCTCAATCTAAGCACTTGCATGCCAATTCAAGTATATGCTCAATAGTACACAACCTAAATGAATGACAGATCAAAAACTAATCTCAAATAAAAACTATCAGTATCAATATTTTGGCCAACTTCCAGCAAAATGGTATCCACCAAACCCAACATCCCTAAAACCACTAGTTGTTTCAGCATGGACTGTCTTCAATTAAGATATCATACTATGAAAGCCTGATAAAGTTACAGTCAGCATCCATCAATTTCTCATGGTTCCAGAGAACATTACAGAAGGAACTCTCTAGTAGCAAGTAGGAATAAGTACCAACTGCACTCTAAGTTTCATGTTCTTGCCATGATCCACAAGCAAATAAATCAACTGAATGACAGAGGCCACCTATATGAATTGGAACTTAGCCTAAAATGGTCATGTACCGGCCAGAAGATATGATATTCCAATTATGATGGACCTAGCAAATAGGAGAGGTGATCACAATGCTCTGATACTAAAAAGAGTGCCTGATGAAAGGCAGTCATAGAAGTTCATTACTGTGACCAGAAAGATGCTTCATGCTTGCTAATGCTATAATGCTAAATACAAACAGAATTAATGGCAATCCTTCCATTGAACAAGAGGTGTAATGGTTTGTGGGATGGGACGCATTTGGTCCCTTTTTAGATTTAAGTTGAACATGCTTTCCTTAAATTGACCCCTCGTGTTGACAGTGGAAAGTTAGTGTTCATGCTTGAATATTTGTCTAGAAGGCTAAGGTGGGATTCAACACAGACATTAGTGGGAGGTAGTGAGTTCTTTTCCATCAATTATAGCCTAATGAGATTCTTGAGATTGATCAGCAAGACTATTGAATTGAGATTTTCTTCTGCGGCTTGTGATTGAAGATAGCCCTATGTACCTAATAAATTCAACAATTCCCAGGAAAAGAAATTGACAAATGCCAAGGACTGCATCATACGGTTATTATCTAACCAGTGTTTACATATTTTTTATATCATTATTTTCCCTTTCTAATGTACCAAGTGCCTTCCAGTATCTATATCATTATTTTCCCTTTCTAATGTACCAAGTGACTTCCAGTATCTATATCTTGACTGGAATACCAGTCCAAGTGTGTTTGTTATATGCTTGAAAAGCATTTGATTATCCAATGAAACTAAACTTGCTTAACTAATTCACTGAGTTTGCTATGAATCCAGTCTGTTTTTTAATACTGACGTAGGACAAAAGAATTGTATCTCAATATGAATGATATGCTCCTTTTAGACAACATTAACTCAATGGCTACTTCATTTTCATTCACAAGCATACTTAGGCGACAAAAACAATAATAAACCAATAACAGTGATAAAAGACAGAATGATAACGTATACTAACCCTTGAATGGCCTCCACATATCAGCATAACACTTCAAAGACTCGGGAAGAGCGTTTCTCCAAGCTTCAAGATCAGGCAATTCACCAGTAAGAGCAATGGAGCTATCATCCTTCCTGTTCCCAAGATTCAAAACAAACAGCTTGTCCCCAAAAACACTATACATTGCCTCAAGAGACTCTTTCATAACCACGTCTCCATCTATCGACGAGTCCTCGGCTTCAACACAACTACCAGCCACATTAACCATGATCCTCCCACCTCTCCTCAAGGACTTCCTCAGCTTCACCCAAGTTTTCGGGTCCTGAAGCTCGGGTATCAAACAACCCTTACTGAACAAATCAACTAAAATCCCAGAAAACCCATCTTCAACACTAGCTTCTAGGGCATTTCCAATGTGAATGAAAAGCCTATCTGGGTGTAGCCTCTCAAGCTTCTCAACCTCAAAAAACTCCCTCCCCACTGACACCACAGACGGGTCGAGCTCCCAGCCGTGAACCACCACCTCCGGGTACAGTTCGAGAATCAAGCGAGCGGCGGAGCCAGCGCCGAAGCCGAGAATAGCCACCGGACCGGGAGGCAGAATGGGCGGCAACGTGGCGAACACATCGAAGTAAGTGTTGGTGAGTAGATCGAAGAGGAAAGTTATGCTGTGGATGTTTCCGGGGCGGTCGAGGAGGAGCAGCCTGGAGCCTCGGAAGGGATGATCGGCCTTTCTGGAAACTTCGAGAACCCTGATGTAATTGTACCTGGACCTGAACTTGGCCAGGGTTTTGACGTCGTCGATGGGTATGCCGTTTTCCTGGGTCGCTTGAGATTTGGCAACCAACCGTCGCGACCAGGGAGGTGGTCTCGGCAAGAAACGGAGGTCCGGCGGAGGAGAATGGCGGTAAATTTGAAATGGGCAGTAAGCGAACGGTCGAATTTGGAGGAAGCTGCTTGGCGCTAGAGATGATAACATTTCAGTCTCTACTCAACCAGAGACCGTGAACAGATAAGAGTAGAAACCAAACGATGGATTATATATAAGCCCAGTTCCAAGCATTTCTGGCCATTTGGGCCATTAAAGCTACAATTCGGGTTTTGAGTCGAGTTCAATATCATAGGTTCGGGTTACAGGCTCTTAGTGCAAAATGTGCAGATTCACCTGACTACGACTCACAAAACTGTGACGTCAAATTTCAATTGCATGTCGAGAACTTTTGAAATAAATCATAGATGCATCAAAATTCCAAAAATACGGGTTGATAATTTATACATTCAATTACCAAAAAAGAAAAAAGTACTATAGCCATCCATGTCCATAACAAGTCCTACATTTGTCAATTGTAACTCATTTTGTTGTAAAATTGCAAGAGTTCATACTAAACAGGAAAAAATAAAACTACCTAGACTTGACTGAGAACAGATCTTTATGTAGTTTTTAATTCATCTAAACTGTGTGGTTTAGTTTCAGACATCATCAGTTTGGTGGGTGTTCATCTGTTGTTTTCTCTTCATCATCCATTTCATCCCCAAAATCCCTGTATTAGACGAAAAGAGAAAATAAAATTAGCTTAGACGAGAGGTAACGATGAGTAATTAGCCACAAATCAATTCAAAACACGAGGTGAAAGTGGGCGTACCAAACGAACTAAATGGCACAAGTGACAACAAAGAAAACAAAAGTAGTAGTGAAAAACGAATATATTCCTCTGAAAGAACAACATATACACAAAACCCAACAATTGTACATTTTACTTGGACAAACAAAATGATATTTTTTACCACATACTGTTGAGCACACAAGGCATAGAGTGTTCTACCTCATCACCGTATCTGATGAATGCAGGCTGCGAGCGTTTGATGATTTACGCCAAGGCTTCTCTTCCTCGTCATTGTCAGACTCATTATCCTCGCCATTCCAAATGCGAGGTTTGGGTCTCTCATCCATATCCTCTTCAGCCTACAGAAACATGTCCTCCAGTAAGAACATAACAGGAAATGAAATGGTAATTGGGTTAAATCAAGGGAAATGATTGAGAAATTTGTCAGTAGCAACCAACCTCCTCAGGAACTTCAGTTGTAGGTGGCGTTGTCTGGAAAGGTACACTGGGAGCATGTGGTAATCTAGAGAGTTGCTCTAGTAGTATGTTCCTTCAATTGTTTATAAATAATGTGTTTGTTAGAATTTTTACTTAAAAGAAAATTAAGTGCCCCAAGAATAAAGTAGACAATTTAAACTACACATCAAGCTATCAACTCAGTATTGTATTGTAAGCAAGGGTGACGTTAGCATCTTTTTTTCCCTAATAAGTGAACAATTCATCAATCTAATAGATTATACAAATATTCTCCAAATAATAATAACCCAACAGGAAGTTCTAGTCTTACAGTCATGGTATAGCTAATCATACTTTAACAATTGGTTTGCATGACAGATTGAAGGGTGCCTAAGACATGACATAACAAACATTCATGGTATCACAAACTAGTACATATACATGACCTGGTCAAATATGAATACCAAGTATTGCAATAACTGGAGAAACTGTCAATCAAATTACTCGTGTATTATCCACAAACCACCAAACTTAAATTGTCCGCTAAAAAAATTTACACCGTCAAGCAAACACGGTTCAAGTTCTCAGTAAAAGTTAAGAAATGGACATCTTAGAACTGATGTAGAGGGTTCGAGTTTAGTCCTAGAATCATATTGATGAACTGTCATTGTACACTTATCAAAGAAAAAACTTATATTTGAATAAAGGTGCCCCATGATCCTTGGCATATTGTAGCCATTACTCATTAACTTAAGTTGTATATTTGACATCAATGGATCACATTATTCATCATCTATGAATGACATGTTTGATGTTTCATATTGGCTTATTTGTGGCTGAATGGAGGCTATAGTCATATTAAATGTACACTAATCTTAACCCTAGTTATCTTCTGCAGTCTGATCTTCCCTCGATAAGCATCATCTAAGAATTGTCTGTCAGTGAAAGTGGCCATAGTTCCATCCCAAAATAAGGAAATGACTCTCTACAGTACAGATAAATGGATACATTGATATCACAATACAATATAACCATCATAAGAGGCACACTAGTTTACAATTTTACATTGATTTGTTTCACACGTATAATGATTTAAAGAGTTTGTCATTCAAGAACTATGCCTCTATATACTGAGTTTAGATGGTTTTGGTTATGAACAAAAGAACACATTTTTAGTAACCAAGAATAATTCGGATTTGAAAATAATAAGTAAAATCACAGTGTTGTTTTAAATTCTTTATACTATCATATGATCAAAACAAACAATTAGCATACATATTAAAATACTATCTTATAAATTATAATACAATCACAAGCACCATCAGAATTTAAAACGATAAACATGTTATGCACAGAGGAAATCACCTTATTCTCTCCAAATCTTTTGGTGAGTTAAGGTTCTCCATGTTGCACGGTTCAATGTGAAGAGTATAATCTGGGCCAAAGTACTCATAATATTCATTATAAGGCAATTTGTTATCAGGTTCCACCCCAACTGCAACAGCTGTCTGTGACAAAGTAAAAAATGTAAATCATGCACCGAAACATTTCATTATTAAGATGAAAGGGAATAAAAGAATGTAATAAAAGCATTTGAATACAAAGTGATACATGATATTTCAATTTTCTAATAAGGTTTTGCTGCTGCTATAATGCAAAGTAATTCTAGGAATTGCTTCCTCTGGGCCTGATCTCTGCATTTCTATTCAAGCTCATTTAATAGGCCCAATACAGGCTCGGAAGATGTCATTTAGTGACTACTATCTTTCTCATGTCAGTTTTAAGTTTTAACAATTAAGAAATGAGGGATAGATTTGGAATTATGGACTGAAGGGTAACATTCTATAGTTTTACGAAGCTATTCAACCCATAGATACTATTAGGAGTGGGTTCTAACAACTAAGAACAGGCAAGTTGATTTGGGACTCAACACTAATGCTAGATGTGTCTTCTGTCATGTAAACTAAATATTATACTTTTTGCTGATTAACCTTGCTGTGAACCTTCTAGGAGGTCACATGATGGGAGCCTGATACATTGGGACACCCTTTACTTCAATACTTTGCTCAGTAAAAGACGAAAATGTAAAAGGTTTTTGAGTTACTGAGTTCTGAGTGTGTTTGTGTGTGTGTGTGTGTGTGTGTGTGTGTGTGTGAGAGAGAGAGAGAGAGACCTCATAGCACCAGCACCGAGCAACATTTCGAATAGTATATCCTCCACCACCCAATACCATCAGTGGAACATTATAGGACCTAAGGAAGCGGAGGCAATCAGCATGGCCCTTAACAGACAAATTAAAGCACCCCAGCCTGTCACCAGAAAGTGAATCTGCCCCACACTGAAGAACTACAGCATCTGGCTGATAAACCTGCATGACTTTCTGGATGATTGGACGAAACAAGCCACGGAAACTCTCATCGTCCATCCCATCATTCAATGGAACATTCAGCGCATAGTTCTTTCCAGACCCTGCACCAACATCTCTGATATGCCCAGTCCCTGGGAAGAAATCTCCAAATTTGTGAAAAGATACAGTCATAACTCTGTCAGTAGTAAAAAATGCCTCCTCTACACCATCACCATGGTGAACATCAATATCTATATATAATACACGCTGCACAGAAATATTAGGTGAATCAGATTCCTACTGTTAAGCAAAATAGTATGGTAACTATGATAGGGTACAAAAGTATGTATATATAATACAAATATAAGGTAAAAATTACAACTCATATTGGCTCCATATGCTATTTGTTTAAACCATTTCCATTCCAACCAACAACAAAAAAACATTCATCCGTCACTCTACTTCAGTAACAGCATTGATTTTGACACCACAAAATACCAATCCAATCTAACATGGTAACATTTTTCATTTCATTTTTTCAAATGATGAAGTGGAAAAATCACCATAGTTAACAAAGGATTTAACAGGATGTAATTTCCAAAGTTAGAACTTGGAACCTCCACTCAATCTGCAACTATCACTGAATTTTAAGTTTTCACAATTTGTCATATGCCTTCTCAAAAGCCAAAGAGAGTATCTGGAAGAAGCAAAAGTAATGTAAAACCTTAAAATTTAAGTATAAACAAGCATGAATCAATACCTAGCTACAAACCCCTTTTAACAGTTCACTCCTTTATATTACAAAACAATTATGAACAAAAATTCACATTCATAACATTTCAGGCATAACTAATATCATAATTCACCAACTATCAAATAGAACAAATGTCAAATTTTTAGCATATCTCAAAGAGAACAAAGCATCAATAAAATTTCAAACAATTACTAGCATAGAAATATTACCCTGTGAACCTTGAGCAGCTCAAGAATGCCCAGCACAATGTCATTGACATAGCAGAACCCAGAAGCCTCAGCCTTCTTGGCATGGTGCAAACCACCGGCCCAATTGAGGGCAATGTCCGAATCCCCGCGATTGAGCTTGACGGCGGCGCCAATAGAGCCGCCGGCGGAGGCCTGGCAGAAACCAAACAGGCCGTCGAATACGGGGCAGTCCTCGCCGACGTTGAAACGCTTCTGGTGGCGGGTGTAGGTGTAGTCGGAGAGGGACTCCGGAGAGACGGAGGAGAGGAAGTCGACGTAATCGGAGGAGTGGAAACGGCGGATGTCGTCGGGGGAGGCCGGGAAGGGGCGGCTGATCTCGAGGCGGCGGTGGAGGGAGTAGTGGACGATGAGGTTGTGGGCCATGCGGATGCGGTGGGGCTTCATGGGATG
>JAYMTH010001132.1:0-16152 GCA_036897465.1 Pelargonium australe | reverse complement strand
AAAAATGAAAAGTTAGGGGGAGATGCTCTTTAATTTTCATTCAAATTCAAAGGGCTCCTGGAAGGCGATTGATAATTGCTGGGTGGATAACGGGAACCGAACCCGCGTCTTCTCTTTGACAAGAAGAGATTGTATCATTCAACTATATCCGCCTTTTCCAGTTAAATTGACCTAAACTAAAATTAGGTCGACCTATGTTTTCCTTGTCCTCGTTTTGAGCTGCACAAGCTTCTAACCTCTTGCAAAAAGAAGTTAATACAAATCATCTGTTTTACCGAACATACTATTTTTTTCCTATTTATGTTACCAAACAAGCAATAACCAAGTGAAGATACGGGGCTGGCCACTAGACCCACTGAACGTAACGGTCCGTACTAAAATACGCCCCTGTGCGTATGTGCGCACCGTCTTTCCCATCCCATCCTCCCATACCTCACACAAACAACGTTACACAGAGCTTAGTCACCGACCGTCAATTCTCTAATCTCTCTCTCTCTCTCCTCCATAAACTTCTCTCATTCTCGTTTTGATTCGATTGCATTGAATTTTCGTGCACTTTCTCTACCCAACACTCCTCTCGTCTCTTCCTCTTCTCCTCCAATCATCCAATTTCTTCTAACCGAGGTAACGATTTCTACATTTCTTCTCTTTTCATTTCGATCGACGCCTTTTTTGCTTCACTTGCTGCCGATCACTCCGCCGATCGTCTTCGTCTTTCCAATTTTGGTCGTTTCTGCTCATACGATGGTGCATTTGGTTTCCAAGAATTTGAATGTTGTGTTTGAACGATCGTCGGAGGCCAATTCCGGTTTCTGATTCTGTCTTTGTCTGGACGATCGTCGGATTGGGGGATGCTTCGATTGATTGGTAGAATTTACGATTGTTTCGAGCTTTGGATGGAATTTGTTTTGCATCTTTTGAAAAAATTCAGCTTTAGGCACCGGTTTGATTTTTGGGGATTGGAGAATTTTGAATACTTGAATCGAACTTGGTAAAGTATGCGTTTGGTTTGATTTGGTATTCGGATTTGAGACTGATGGGTGTGGTCTCTGAGGTGATCAGATTGTTTTGACAACTGAGGATTGGTGGTGGTATGAGGATAGTTGTTGAAGTGCTGCCTGCAGCTTTATTATATGTTGAATAGTGATCAGCAACATTCTTGAATATGTATATGATTGTTGCTTATTTAAGTGGACACGAGCTTACAAACTCATTTAATTGCATTGTGCAATTGAAAACTTCATTGGGTTATGCATGTTACTTGACATTGTCACTTCAGTTCTGATTCTTTGTGCATGAACATCATTACTTACTTTGTTTTGAAATGATCATATTGATTTTTTTCTTCTTTCCATTTGTAGCTGATTGCATAATTGTGGTTTTGATGTTTCATTTAATGTGTGATTTTCTCACATGCTTATTTGCTTAGTGTTTAATTTAGTACTTCTGTATTTGTTTATTGGTTGTAACAGCAGATCATAATTATTCAAAGATCTTTTTGGCACTGAGGATTAAGATTGAAATAGGCTAATTTTGCATGGGAGAAGAATGCCAGATTTACGAAGTGGAGTTCGGCGATCAAAGAGAGTCAATAACAATCAAGAGAATCCAGCTGGTGTAGTACCAACTACGCGGCGTGGTACTGGAAGAGGTAAAGGAGGCAGAGCCCCAGCTTTGAAATCACCTCCACAAGATCCAGTTGAGCCGGGTTTCAACTGTCCAAGTCCAAAACCAGCTGGCCGAGGTAGAGGGCGTAGAGGAGCAATGAATCATGATAAGAATGCAAAATTATTGGGTGCTGGAGTTTGGGGCCAGGGTCAGGGACGCACAGGATTGAACTTGCCAGTGAGAGAGGTGGTCGCTATTCCTGATGTATTGGTCAATGAGAAAACTGCTGACAAATTGGTGGTTGTCGAGGAGGAAGGGAAATTGGTTGCTGTTGAGGAAGATGGAAACGCGACTCCAATTCCTGAAAGGGTACTAATTTCATACCACATGTGCTTTATATGATGCTTCGAATTTCCATGATAATCTGTCATACTAGATAGATTCCCGTAAGTTTTAGTGGAGGCTCAATTTACCTTGATTTTGGTATTGCTTCACATGGGAAAAATAGTTACTTCATTTAAGTACACGTAAAAGTGTGAATTTTAATGCAATTGTATGTAGTGTGTTACAACTTTCAATTAGGATTAGAGATAAATGTTGCCAATTCATACAATGTGCATAATCTTTCATTTTATCACTATTTATTTTCAATCATCAGGGATAAACAAGTGCGGTTACCTATATCATTTCTCTTATTTTGGAAGTGATAGATATGTGTTGTGTATATTAAATTTTCAGGTACAACTTGGCAATTCCCCTACGTACAAGGTAGATAGAAAGCTCGGCAAAGGAGGTTTTGGTCAAGTCTTTGTTGGAAGGAGGGTGATTGGTGGCATAGGGCGCTCAGGACCTGATGCCTTTGAGGTTCTAATACTTGTTCAGTTCCCATATACTTTGTATTAACTTGCTAATTAAATTATGTTTGTAATGGAAGTGTACTGTTCTTGTTCAAAGGTTGCTTTGAAGTTCGAGCATCGAAATAGTAAAGGATGTAGTTATGGCCCTCCTTATGAGTGGCAAGTTTACAGGTACACCAGATTTTACTGTATCTATCAGCTAAAAGTTCTTGTTTCATGGCTTGACTAATCTTCTTGTTTTATGAAGCACTCTTAATGGCTGTTATGGGCTTCCGTTGGTTCATCACAAGGGCCGACAAGGGGACTACTATATCCTTGTGAGACTGTATTCTTTAAAATATTTTCACCATTACCATTGTTGAAATATTATTCCTAATTACTTGTGTATGGGGCTCTGTACATTTAGGTCATGGATATGCTAGGCCCAAGTTTATGGGATGTTTGGAACTCTAGCAACCAAATGTATGAAACTAACTCATGTCTTTTATATTTCGATTAATTTGATTATCACCCCCCTCCCCCCTTGAAACCCATATGTGACTTTCCAATTTTGAAGTTCTTGTATTTATTGTTGTTATTTTCTTTTGTTTTGCCTTCTGTGAAGGATGTCTGAAGAGATGGTTGCTTGTATAGCAGTAGAGGCAATATCAATTCTTGAGCAACTTCACTGCAAAGGGTAATTCTTAAGTTTTTCTTGCTTTTACGTGCTCCTCTCGACCTCGACCTTCTTTCTGTTTCTATCTGCTTAATTTGTTGTTTTACCGCAGCTTTGTGCATGGAGATGTTAAGCCAGAGAACTTTTTGCTTGGTCAGCCTGGAACACCTAATGAGAAGAAGTTGTATCTAGTTGACCTTGGTTTGGGTATGTTTTCTTGTTTAGAAATGTTCAATTCTTTACCCTCCCCCAATATTTACATAACTGTGCGATAAATGCCTCTTTGGTTTTATAGCACTATGAAATGTAGACACTTCTAAGTTCTAACTGTACATTATGTTGCCTGTTTTAGCGTCAAGATGGAAGGATGCATCTTCTGGCCGTCATGTTGATTATGACCAAAAACCAGATGTTTTCAGGTAACTTGTTATACCCGTTTCTGTTACAACGGTTCTTGTGGATGATCAGAAACTTCCTTCTATTGTTTCAAGGGAACACAATGCAAAATAAGGTTGGAAATGGTGTATATCAATATATCAAAGTGGAATTTGCTTCACTTATGTGTGCGGAGATCCTTGTAAAAGACTAGTTCAACTTGTCTCGTTCTTCTTGCATTTAACTAGTCAAATTAACATCATTTATTAATATCATGCTTCATCGAATATCATTTGTTCAAATTCATGCTTTTACCTTTCCTCTGATCAAATGCGATTGATATATTATATCTTAAAATATCAGATACTTTTCATGTTGTTTACAGGGGAACTGTACGTTATGCCAGTGTACATGCTCATTTAGGTAGGACAGGAAGTCGAAGGGATGACCTTGAATCATTAGCTTACACCTTAGTATTCCTCCTTAGAGGAAAGCTTCCCTGGCAAGGGTATAATGTAGGTTTCTTCTGTGGTTCCATCGTGCATTGCTAATTTCAACTTCATTGCTTAAACTGTGAAGTTTTTTCCTTTCTTATAATATTTCTGCTTCTTGACTCTTGAGCTTCAGGGAGAGAACAAAGGATTTCTTGTTTGCAAGAAGAAAATGGGAACATCAGCTGAGATGCTTTGTTGCTTGTGTCCTCGCCCTTTTCAACAATTCCTTGAGACGGTGACTAATATGAAATTTGACGAAGAACCCAATTACGCAAAGCTCATTTCCCTTTTCGACAACAGCATAAGTTCCACCATATCATCCCGACCTATCAGAACTGATGGAGCTCTGAAGGTTGCTTTTAGTATTTAATTGTTAATATTTTTATGTTCGTGGATGATATTATATGTTGTTTAACTTTTTCATGCATTATAGGTGGGGCAGAAAAGGGGAAGACTGCTTGTTGATTTGGAAGATGGTGGACAGGTTGAAAAAAAACTTCGTCTGGGTGCCCCAGCAACCCAGTGGATATCAATTTACAACTCCAGATCACCTATGAAGCAGAGGTAATGGATGCAATTTAGTTATAAACCTTTTTCTTTTCCCTTTCTCTCTCCAATAAGCAAAATTTAATGAAAATAGGGTTGTAGCTTGCGTCATGGAATATCTTTCGCCCCCCTTTAATTTCTTCTCTGCGAATATTTAAGACGGATGTTTTGTTTTATTGCTTCAAAATTGCTTAGCCGAATGTAGCTTTCATAATTCTTTACCATTTTGATTTATTGTCTTTATCTGTTGCAGTATAATTATATACTTTCCCCTGCTCAGGATAAATTCTACTATTATGCAAATCAGTATTATAATGTTCTTAGCTTGTCATATTAATAATTCTGAATTTATTTAGTATAGGTTGATATGAAAGGTAGTTTGAAAGTTGACTATCTACAACGTGTGAAAAGTAACTGGTATTTGGAGTGGCGACTGTGTCTCTTTCTGAAAGCAAAAAGCATTTCTAAAATTTTAGTTTTGATACAAAATTGCTTGATGAAAGACCTCGTAGGATGAGATTTTTTGGCCACCCTTGATGGGACAGACAAGGTTTGGTTGTTAATGCAGCAAGAGAAATTATCAAGGGGATTGTGATTTTGCTAAATGTAAGTATTACATTTTTGTTTTCCTTTTGTAACATGTGTCTGGAAAACTTCTTTCCAGGTATCACTACAATGTGATGGATTCAAGACTTCTTCAGCATGTGGAGAAAGGAAGGGAAGATGGTTTATATATTAGTAGTGTAGCTTCATCTACAAATTTGTGGGCAATCATTATGGATGCAGGAACAGGGTTCTCATCCCAGGTGTATGAACTATCGCCCACTTTCTTGCACAAGGTATGTGTTGTTTTATCTGCCAACAGCTATGCAAATAGTCATATAATCATTTAATATTCTGTTAAGCATGCCATTTCTGATTATATCTTCAGGAGTGGATAATGGAACAGTGGGACAAGAATTACTATATCACTTCTGTTGCCGGTGCAACTAATGGCAGTGCTTTGGTGGTAATGTCAAAGGGTAAGGGAAATTTATCAACTTTATTTCTATGTGATATGTTATTTATACTTATTCAGGCCTGGTAGTTTGTCCTTTGGTATTTCCTTTAAATCTCCCAGTTGGCTAGATCTATAGCATGTGAGAACTGAGAAGTGGTTGGGCACTTGAGTCAATGTAGGAGAGATACCCTGGATGATGATGGAGGTCCCGTTATAGCTTTAAAATGCTTCTTCTCCTCCTAGCGTGAAACCAAAGCCTTACTGAGGCGTTCACTCTGGAGATTGTTCATATGTTATTGCGGAGACGTTTAGAGATTTTATTTAGGTTCAGCCAAAAATGGGTCTATAACTCTATAGACTTGTTGGTTATGTAATTATGTTATGAAAATCATTAGTCCGGTAATATCTAGAGATCTTAACTTATTTTGAAGCTAATATTGTGTTTTTTTTTTTCTTCCCGTCAATGAAAGGGGTGCCATATACTCAACAATCCTACAAAGTTAGTGATGTATTTCCTTTCAAATGGATCAATAAAAAGTGGAAAGAAGGCTTTTCTGTTACCTCCATGACTACTTCAAGTAGCAGGTGGGGCGTTGTCATGTCCCGAAGTGCAGGTTATACTAATCAGGTTGTCCAATCATTGGCTGCTGTATTTGTGTTTTTGTTCATGACATACTGTAATAAGCGCTTACGTCATCTGTATTGTAATTTCAGGTTGTTGAACTTGATTTCCTTTATCCAAGTGAAGGAATCCATAGAAGATGGGAGAATGGATATAGGATCACATCTGCTGCTGCTACTGATGATCAGGCTGCATTCATACTTAGTGCACCTAAGAAAAAATCACAAGATGTGATGCAAGAAACTTTGCGCACCACTGCTTTTCCCAGTACTCATGTTAAGGTACATAAAATGTTAAATTCCAAATCCCTTGGAGATTTTTTAGACAATGTCATCAAATGTTTTTGTATGATCATATATTAAAAAATTATTTTTTTATTATAATTCTTACTTGCTGGTTGTAGTGTAATTAGCTGGCTTAATCTCATATCGATAAATTATTGTTTTTCTTTATAACACAGGATAAATGGGCAAAAAATCTGTATATTGCATCCATCTGTTATGGAAGAACAGTATCTTGAAGTTTGGGGTCTGGAATAAGTGGGCAGCCTTGCTGGTTGAAGGCATGTATGCTATCTCTGGCTGGACGACATGTTATGCATTACTTTTCTTTTCTGGAATGGCTGATCTATCAGTTTTACTTCTATCCTATCTATTTGTTTCTTTTGCGTTCTAATTATATCTATTAACTTATTTTCTTATTGTTTGATGTCATGATAAGTTATTATTTCTGCCTCTGACAGTGTTTTCTGCAAGTTTTGTTTTCCATGTGTAGGATTATAATTTAAATCTCTCCATTCATTAGAAGAAAATTCTCTAGTCCCATTGTATAGGAGTGTCGGGTTTCTGTGTGCAGATCATTTCTTCTTTATGTATTCTCTGTGATATGGTTTCCATTATTTGGTGTATTTCCGACTCAATTTATTCCTCTACCTTTGTGATATTGTTTTCATTGCTAGGTATTATTTTGAGTCAACTATCCCTTGTGTATAGTTGGAATGATGATTGCTATGTTGAATTTATGCTTTGTGCTAGAATAAGAGAAGATCGTCATGCAAAAGGAACCTGGATGATGAGTAGTTTCATTGTACTCTTTGTATATACAGCATTCCTGATACTAACGTATCCATTTTGCTGATCGTACAACTAGACATTGCCCATGCATATATTTGGATAATCTCTGTAAAAATAGAGATCGTCGATGTGGGGAGGTCTTCGAATACTTCAGGTTTAGGGTAATGTATAGATTGCCTTTAGTCCTTTACTATAAATAACTTGGAGCCAATCTAGTTAACACAGTTACCGTTGATGTACTTTTTTTAGTGTTTCAATCTAGTAATTGTAAATTAATGAATGCAGGTCAGCACGCCGCATGACACCTGTTAGGAGGCTTTGTGAAGAAGACTATCAGGAATATGCAAAAGGCGAAGTTGCTTTCCATCTTGGAAGCTCGACATGTGGTGGGGGACCAAAAGTGTTTGTATAGTGAGCAAAGGGACGAGAAGCTAGCCTTAATCATTTGTAGTATTGGTTAACCGGGGGGATCTAAACATCATCTCAGTTCAAGCTTTTGAGCAAATTCTGTGAAATCCAAGAGATGTGAGGGTACCAAATGGCATTTCATCCTTGGATGCTTTAACTTTGTGTAGCAATAGATGATTGTATCGCCATTTCTTTTTGTTTTATAATGGTATAAAATAAAATAGCTCGATAATTGTTCCCGATGTTTTTCTTTTCATTATTGTCAGTGGTTCGATTAGAAGAACCGGTGAGGATTTGGGACCATATTCTCGAAAGTACAACCTGCAGCCGAAAGGTAAGAAGAATGTGTAGAACAAATCAAGACCCAAACTCAGTCTGAGAATAAGAGAGCTCTGTTTGTGCATCACATGCCAGCCACTTTTGCCTAACAAAGAAAAAAGAAAAGAAGATTGGATCCACAGAATCTGCAAATCCCATTTCTTTGTTTATAATATATATTCTTGCAGTCTTGCACATTTCAACTTGCTAATATTCACTGGTCCAATTGACTTTTAGCATATTTAAAACTCTAAGCTTCTCCAAAGGCCATAACCAACTCATTGTACCAATCTATTTATATCCTTATTTGCTCTCTCTCTCTCTCTCTGTCTCTAAAACAGAGAGACCAAGCTTGCTCTTTTCTATATCTTGCTGCCATGGACATCACAAGATGTTACAGTTGTTCGAGTTCGAGCGACATCAGACTGGGTGAGTTACAGACACCGAGTAGGGTCCGGTGGAAGGCTCTGTGGATGAAGTTCAAGAAAGAGAAGAAGAGGTTTTTTGAGTGTGCATCATCGTCGTCGCCAGAACTGCAAGCTTCTTATGATCCCTTCGCGTACGCGAAGAATTTCGATCAAGGGTGTGCTTGGGACGATCTTGATAACCTCTCGCGATCCTTCTCTGTCCGGTTCGCTGATCCTTCCAGAGTTTCTCTACACAAAGGTGTGGTGTAGTGAAGCAATATACATGAATGGAATGAGACCAAATTGCAAATGGGTTGTGTAAATAATTGTTTAGATTGAGTGAGTTGAGGAGTAATATTTTTACATGTCTCTCTGTTCTTGGTGATGAAATTGCATTGCTTTTTGGCTATGGGAGTTTTTATAAACAAAAACTTTATCAAATTAGAAGCAGTTGAATTGGATTAAGCTTGTTTTAGCTTATTTAGAAGCCAAAGCTGGGAATTGCTTTATGTTCTGGTATGTGGATCTTTCTTATGATAGACTAGTTCCAAATGTTGGGTCCACTACTTTCCCCAACCTATGCAATAAATTTCATTAAAAATAAATAAATAATCTTGATGAACCTTTTTTTTCTTTTTTTAATTATCGCATTTTCGATGACCTATTGAATTTTGGAAAATGATCACTGCATGTAGGCATGTATAATGCATGTAGACTGATGTGACGCATTTTCAGTCACATGATCTTTCTCTTTCTATTCAAATCTATCTGAGTCCTACCTCATACTCTTCCAATTCAGGGGATATGTGGTTGTGATTAGTTCAAGTCAGTATACATGCAATATACATGTATATAAGTACATGAACTAATAATTTTCCTTGAATTTTTGGTGGTGACGTAATAAGAAGAAAACTGTAGAAATCTCTCGTGAAAACTAAGTATGAAGGAGAGGCGTGAAACTGTCTCGTACACCCTTAGAATCTAAATTGTGCTCGAGATATATAGTTGTCCATGCCATAATAAGAGATGTATGGTTTATCGAGAAGAGAGGAGTCGTGGTGGTCCCCCAAACTGCCCGGATCCCACAGATGAATAAAAAATTGGATCTACACTGAATCTAACCTAAATCGCTTTATTTGTCCTCTTGACTCTTGAGAAGATGTTTGATTTCAAAGTTCGAACAAGAGAAATAAGTCATGACTCTTGAGAAGATGCCTAATCCACATAGTGTATTAGCTTAATTAGTAAGCCCAATACACAAACTCCTTATGGGTTTAAATGTCGAAAGCCCATCAGAACCCAATACAATGTTTGGAGCTACTCATAGATATATGAAAACGACACCGTCGGCAAGTTCTATTGTCTCTCTCTCGTCTCGTACACAGAAAACGATCTGAAACAGATTCATTTCCCGGTAACGCACCACACCAGACACCTTCTTCGTCGTCTTCTCTAGCTAGAGTTTAGGGTTTTACTCCTCTAACACCTGCAAAACTTCCGGCAAACGACGTCGTTTCACAGGCCTTCGTCGCCATGGACACCGAGCTGGTCATCAAGACGGAGCGAGTCCAGAAGCTGTTCGACGACCTCGAATCCCAAAAGACCGTCCTCTCCACCTGCACGGAGCTATTCAAATCCCTCTCCCGCCATTTCTCTTCCCTTTCCGACTCTCTTTCCGAAAAATCCCAATCCCTGGAATCCAAATTCCAGAGTCTCGCATCCGATTCGCAGAAAACCTTGGAGTCCCTGGACGCTCGCGAGAATTCAATTCCCGAACGAGAATCCGCCGCTGCCGCTCGGATTGAGGAACAGAAGGAGGCCGCATTGGTGGGGTTGAAGAAACCTGCTTCTGATGGCGCTGAATTGTCCGAGGCCCTGAGATCGCTTTCCCGGAAAATGGACTCGTCTGGATTGCTGAGATTCATCGTGTCCAGGCGGAAGGAATCAGCGTCTCTGCGGGCGGAGATTTCGAGAGCCATAGCGGAGGCGGTTGATCCACCGAAGCTGGTGCTGGATTCGGTGGAGGAGTTTATCAACATCAAGGCGGGAAAGGCTGGAGTGACGGATAAACGGTGGGCGTGCGGGATGCTGGTGCAGGCTTTGATTCCTGAGGTGAATGTGGCCGTGAAGTCACCGGAGTTTTCTCGGAGCATGGTGGAGAGAGCTGGACGACTGGCGGATGTATGGAAGGGACAGATGGATGTTGATGCCGAAGCTAGGTCAATGGGGCCGGCTGAGGCAGTGATGTTTCTGCAGATAGTTGTGGGGTTTGGTTTGACATCCAGGTTTGATGAGGAGTTCTTGAGGAAGTTGGTGATCAATCATGCGTCCAGGAGAGAGATGGCCAAGCTTGCAGGTGCCTTAGGATTTGGGGAGAAGATTGGAGGTTTGTGCTTTACCTATCCTATCCTTGTTATTGCTTGTATATACTGTCTATCAATTGCTTCAATTACTGTGATAATGTAGCCTCTTGCCATGCTAGGTTCGTGTATTTGCATAATTTGATTAGTTTGCCTTTGGATATGAAATGACTCGAAAAAGAGGTGTTTGGATTTGAGTACTTAGTTAAAATATCTCTTGTATCGTTGGAAAAGTTCACAATTTACTGCTAGAAGCTGATTTGCACGAAGTGGATTTGAAATGACCGTAATAGTATTTTTTTAAAATCTATAGCTCGAAGAATTTGAAGTAGACCTTGCCTGATTTTTTTTACTCCCATGTTTTTCTTGTACTATCAAACCTTAAGGAGATTTATGCTTTAAAGCTTGCATCTGAACTTTTCATTACTCCCCCAGGCCAAATATAACATTTGTAGATTGTTGATGTGTTGAGAAATTTGTCAAAATTTGGTGAACTTGATGCTTCAATTAATTTTGTTGGTATTGTATTGCATCTTGTAATATAATAATGTAATCCTGCGTTTTACAAGCCATGTAAGAGTGAGTCATTCCGTTTTGTTTATTTATGAATTTTTGCGAAGCAATAAACATAAATGGATTAGTACAAAACTACAATCAAGAACAATAATTTGGGAATTGTTAAATCATTATGCTAGTTCTATTGGCCCCCTTTTCTTTTATTCTTCCTCTGCGTAGTAAAATATTCAAGGAAATTCTGTTGCAGATATTTAGACTTAATTACAGTAATATCCATATAAATCTCATGAATCAACCAAATATGGGTTTAGTGAATCTTTTTGTAGTTTATTGATAGAGATGTCGAATTTGTGGTATTGTAGCTTCGGCATATAGATTGCTGTTGTTTTGTACCAGGAATCCTAAATAGGGTCATTGCATGCCTTTTCACTGTTTTCTTTCTTCTCGTTTTGTTGCTGTTAAATGTTTCAAAGGAATACCATTTGACATAACGAACAAGGATGCCTAAATTGGTCATCCTAACTGTGGATCCATATCGGTTTAGCTTAGACGCTTAGTTTGTTAATATCTCTTAGCCACATTACTGTGGTTCAACCTCTTCCTAGTTCTCAATGTATTTGTATATAAGTGCTTGTGTGTTACTGTGTTTTGCATTGTCAAATGGCACATTGATCATAGGCTGTGAGAATATGTCTAATCCTATGAAGCACGGGGTACTCAGTATGGTACGTACCCAGTGCGATGATACGGCTGTTTCTCAAAACGCCTAGCTATGTTTGGATATGTGGATGTTACTTACAATTTCAAAATATTTAATATATAAAGATGCACATTAATTGAATAATTATCATTAGTATATGCAGATTACAATTTGTATTGATTGAATAATTATCACTAAGACAATCTCTGTACATACAGATATCATTGAGGAATTGATCAAATGTGGCAAAGAAGTAGAAGCTGTGTATTTTGCTTTTGAGTTTAATTTGACTGAAAGATTTGCTCCTGTTCCTCTGCTTAAGTCACATCTCCGAAATGCCAGAAAGAAACCTAGCAATATGTCAACGGTACGCTTACATATATCCTTATTCCTCTTAGTATACAAAAGAAAAAAGAAGCTTATATTTCTTAGATGATCACATTCACTTGAGTTTTTATTTATTTGTTATTAATTAGGAGGAAACGAACACTATGGAGTTGAACTCCACTCGAGCAATCATCAAATGTGTGGAAGACCATAAGCTTGAAGCAGATTTTACATTAGACAGCTTAAGAAGGCGAGCTACTAATCTGGAGAAATTCAAATCAGAAAGGAGAAGGAGTTTAGCATCTTCCAGCAAACCTTCAAACAAGCGATCCCATGGCGGTGGGAGTGTCAGGGGTAGTGGACCACCTTCTTTCCGTGCTGCCAAAGCAGCTAAGTATTCAAATGCATACCCATCTTTCAACCGCAGGAACCAGGCTCCTCCCCCCCAACAAAGCCCAGCTACACGATATCCTGGGGCCTACAGCTATCCTAGCCAGAATGTCTACGACGTTTCCCATGCAACCCCATATGCATCATCTTATGGTGCGCCCCACTCCCAACCTCCTCCCGCAATTCCTCAACAACACTACACTCTCACCGTTGACAACTTGGGCTCTGCTGGAGCTCGTGCAAGTGGCTCGTATGCTAACCAAACTAGCTACAGCCCCTACGATTACTGCACCACTGCTCCCCCTTCTTACCAACCTTCACCATATACACAATAGCAGATGATATATTGTTTCTGTTTTTAGTTCTCAGGATGATGAAACTGCAAATGTTGTAAACTGTAAAGCCTGATGCCAAATTTGATTTTCATTTCGGGTTTCCGGATTCTTGTACAGTTGCTTTTCAAATATTTTTTTACAGTAAACCATAATGGTTTTGATTGGCATGTGATGTTTCTCTGATTATATATCTTTTCCTGCAATTGATGTTCTTGGCAGTGTATGAATATATATTAGAAACTGGAGAAGTAGGCCATGGCATTGGCTGGTTGTAAGTTAAATATATTTGTCTTCTTCGAATGTGATTAAGAAGCCAGCCAGAGCCATTCCGTGATGGTCCCCTTCATATATTTCAGGACAATATGGGTTTCTTCTGCTCAGTTTTGTCTAAAATAATTGAGAGGGTCGCTCGAAATAATTATCGAAATAGTTCAATACATATCTCTACGAGGATCTCTCGAAATAATTTTTGCCACAGAAATATAACACAAGCCTATAACTTGTTCCTGACAATGGAACCATTGATGTGCCCTTTTGACCCAAGGTCAAAAAGACAAAATGTGTGTTGCTATAAGATTTTGTGACGCTCATATCTCAAAGTTAGATAAAGTATTTATACTCACAAATCAAGATAAAATGGATGGTGTTCACCTTGTGATTGTTTGATGATAATGAAATGGTGATGTTATGAGCCCAATGCACCCCATGGTGATGTAAATGTGATTTCAATTTTTATGATGGTGAGACGTTAGAGTCCCCTAATGATGTCAACGTGAGGAGATGAGCACGATGTTACCATTGAAGAGCTCTCGAGCCATGATGGTCTTGAGAGATACTTGAAGAACAAATATGAAAAGTTGTTACAGGGTGTACTATGCACAAGATTTTCACACGTACTTACCAACATGACATACCATGAAGGTCTAATAAGTTCTAAATCATGCATACCTCTTTTATAAAATAACCGGAGTCTCAAATAACAATATATATTTCAGTGACCGAAAGACCCTATGTCCAAGACTAGGTTTGAAACAAAGAGTGTGGTCATGAAAGCACTGTGGGAGAGCTCATGAGACAATAAGGTTTTATGTAGTGGTTCATGAGTTTTGATATGAGAGGTTACGTTAACACGTGTATAATGAGAATACTTTTAAATCAACACAATATGAAGTTATTTTTTTGAACGACGACAACAAGACATGTATTTATATAGTTTCAACTTCGTCTACAACGCAGGCTTAAGAAATATTGGTGGTAATATTGATAATGCACAATGAAGAGCCTTGTCAAACTCTACTTAGATGTGATTTTCTTGAAATTAGACAAGTTAATATGTATTTATTTAGCTGTCTTTTTCTGCAATGTAGACTAAGAGTGTAATGTTGAACATTCACCATTAAAAGCCTTTTAAATCAACAAAATAATATACTTTTATTTATGTGGTGAGATTTTCTTGATACTTGACAACTTGATTAATGTATTTATTTGGTTTGTCACTGTTGATTCAAATGCTAGCTTTCTCAATTGGCGGTGGTCTTGAATCTTGATTGTCTACATATTTGTTAAAATATCCAAATTCAATGAGTTGACCTTTTATCATTTCAGTTCTCAAGTTGTGTGCATTTATTAAAAGTGGACCCTTCTAATTCTACTTGTAGACACCACAGGGGCTGCTTTTGACTTTCTCTATATGGACAATATTGATCACAACATATTATCCCAAGACTATTCATTACCTGATATTCCCTCTATTTCAAATTAAAGGGTTCATTATTTTTGCCTTTAGTTTTAGCTTCTATATAGGATTTAGCATAGTTTGAGCCTTTGAATTCATCTATTGTTTTGAATTAAATTTATGTTATTGGTTGTAGCCGGTTTTAATGTGTCATGTCAGGTTGAGGTACACGTCATCATCATGCAACTTAAGATTTTAGTCTATGTCATCCTTTAATTGCGATAGATGAAACGCAAACATTTTGTTTTTTGAGATAACTACACCCAAAATGACTTCTTTTTTACGTTCTTACCTCAAAAAATGGAATGAAATGCTATCGTTCCATTTACGATAGTTGAAGTATAACGTGTACTGTTGACGTTGTCTAAAATCTTATGTGACATGATAACGTGTCCCGTCAGAATTGATCATTACCGATAACGTGAGTTTAATTATTAAAAAATGACTATTGCACTGTCATCCTTGTTGACTTGTAATTTATTTATAACAACAAATACAATAGCTATATTTGAGCTCTATTTTTTTTATTGAATCAAACTAAATTTAGAGTATAGTACTTCTAACAAAGTAAAAGAAGATAGAGATAATCAATTTTTAGGTTTGATTCATTTGGATAATAATTCTCCATTTTTTATTGTTGCCTAGTCTCTCCGTATCTTAATAGAATTTGGACAGACAAATCTTTTACTACAAATAAGAAAAATGTGAACTTAAAGATGGATTCATAGTGGCATCTTTATTTCTAAAGATGGAAAAATAACGTGTTTCACACCAAATATGATAGGCAGATATTTTTCTATGAACAACGTTTAAAAAAAAAAAAAGAAGCAAAAAATATAGGAGTTTTTAATTAATCAATGAGGCCTTGAAAGCTGGAGGAGGATATTGCAGTACTTCGATTGTATCTGTTATTTTCAATCTTGTTCAACATTTTTTTAGTTTATACTCGTTAGTAGATTTACGAATCAAGTGTCTTGTACTGTAGTTATATCATCTCGTGTTGACTTACAAGCTACTAGTGGAATTTTAAAACTTATTAGTGTCTCGTTTGTTGAGTCTAGCTAATGCTAAAGAAGTAACGATTGTTTTGTAGATCGGAGGGGAGGAAGATTTTAGTGTCTTGGGTCTTATTGTTGTGACATATTGACTATGTCAGCTAATTTTATTTTTGTTTCGTTTAGTTGGAGTAGTCGGTCTGTGAACTGGGTGACTCGTGCACTAGTTAGGTCGTTTGTTTATGTGTCAGACACTGAAAGATGATTGAGTTTGCAACCTCCTATTGATGTCTCTCTTTTGTTAGTGTCAGATTTGGGTTTTAATTAATAGTAAAAGAGATATTTCCATTCAAAAATTAAAAAAAGTTACTACTTTAAAAATAAAAATAAAAATATGATAACATTTTGTCCATTCTAGAATAATAAGATGA
>JAYMTH010001131.1:0-16153 GCA_036897465.1 Pelargonium australe | reverse complement strand
GCGATGTGGGGGCTGTGGTTCCCTATGGTCCGCTCATCTGTGTCTGGTCCTGCCTTGGAGTATGTTCTGGAACTTTTATGTTGCTGGTTTCCTATTATTAATAAAGTTTTTCCTATTTAAAAAAAAAAAAAAAAACTTCAAAAAATATTCTTTCATATATCGTTTTTATTGCTGAGTTTTAATGTCATACTTTACAAATTTAGGATAATTTGTATATTTCATAGTCAAAATCTATGATAATAGAAATATCTAATGGTCAAAATCTATAAGTTTTGTGTATTTTTTTCTTCCATATTGGCATAGCATATATTGATTAATAAGTATAAAGTTATTTTGTTTTTCTCGATCTCAAATAACATTAACAAAATCATGTTAGTTGTGTTTGCAACATTTATTGCATATAGACAAATATCACATTTATCATAGTCGTCACCACTTGATGTGTGTCGCTGCTCTTCATCTTTTCACGTCGCAATTGCAAGGTGTAATTCTAATATCATTACCAACAAATCCACCCCTCCATTCGTCCACACCCCATCATTTTGAGATTCTAAACTCCATGAACTAAAAAATAGCGTTCTCCAACTATATAAGTCTCTCCTACTTACGAGTCGCTCCCTCATGTCTCTGCAAGATGTTGCTATACCCTTCAGGCGGATATCACACCAACAAAGTCCCATGAAAGCATAATTCAACAACATATGGGGAGTTGATTTCCGAGATCAACCATACTTGGGACACCTCAGAACAACATATGTTTTTTCTTTAAATCAAATTATCCATATCCGATAAGCAGTTTGATAGAGCTCGACGGTAAAAGTGTTTTATGTTTGCATGTATTGGTGCCTCCCATAACCCCTTTTAATGGGCCCCCTTGTAGTACTTGAGAGAGGAACTTGAGCTCTATAACCATTCTCCATAGTGTAATTGCCATTCTTATTCATGGCTCATGATCACTACATATCGCTATGAGTACTCGTCGAATATGTCATTGATCTCTACCACATCCCATCCTTTTAAAAAATGACCCCGCAATTCAGAGACATGCAACCTTCCCCTTAAATTGATGAGGAAAAAAAAATATATTGCTTGGAGTTTCCGCTTGAACTCCATCTATGTCGGGATCCACTAGTCTGATAAAAGTGTCAATTCTCACGTCCGATCCTACCCGCTTAAAGCAACATAATACTAATACTTCAAGCACTACCTTAATACTTCTCCAAACAAAAGTTAGATTGTTCTCTTATGAACTTGTAACTGACACACACAAAATTAAGGTTCTCATCTAACATCAATGTGTGTAGCTGTTATAACAACTTACAAGATTCTATCTAATATGGTCGTCAATATGAATTTGAATTTGAACACATGAAAACCTGACCGATACTATTGTGAGTTTGTGTCGTATAAAATGAACCAATCTAATTTTATTTTAAATTGGACAAATTCTTAAAAGATCACGTATTTTATAAGTAAAATCTATTATGACTAGACACGCGTCTCAAAACTCGAACAACGACAAACTCATAGTGAGTCAGAACTAAATATTTCAATCTCAACTCGAAACTCTAAGTCTTGAACTACGAATTATTAATAATTAAAATATAGTGTAATTAACTAACCGAAATAAAAAGTGAACACTCACTCTATAAGAAAACCAACATTTTCACCTCAAGTATATGTAACAAGTAAAAAATGTGTGTCCAATTTTATTTATTTATTTACTGTATTTATTTATTTTGTGTATAAGATCCGTCCCAAATTCATCATCTGAGCTCCACCAAATCATCTTTTCTTCTAAATCTCCGCGAATCCTCCACGCAACATCCTACAGACCAAATCAAGAGAAAGCCCATTTCTCCTCGTAAAAATCCTTACCCTTTCCTATTAATCTCAGTATCGTTCGCGATTTTAATTTTGTTGATTGATTCTGATTGAATTTGATCGATATCTGGTGAATTTTGTTGAATTCAGGTGATTTTTGTATGTTGATGTGTCCATGATATTGTTTTCTCTGATAAATTTAGAAACTTGTTTGGATATGGATGTGAATTGGGGATCGGATTAGGGTTAGGGTTTTGTAAAATTGCTGGGGATGGATCTGATGGTTTATCTGGTTTTGATTATGAGGTGTGATTGTATTAAATGGAAAAAAATTGGAACTTTTGGTTGTGTTCTGTACTTGCTGGCTGTTTGATCCAAATCACAGCTTTTGCTGCAAAGTTGCAATTTTTAATGATTTTTCTTCTTCTTTTGTCTAGAATAAGAAAGTGTAAAAGTAGAATCAGAGGAATGATTGATTGTATTTTTGGAATTTACAAGTAAGAGTAGAAACAAAAACCATGATAATCCTAGGAGCTTGAACTATTGCTATGATTTAAATTGATTTATAATTGTCATTATTCTTTGGAAACGAGGGTTTAATGTGAATATTGGGTTTAGCATTTATCATTTATCATTTGTAGTGCTTGGGGAAGTTTCAAAAATATTTGAACTATATACTTAAGAGTCTACAATGGGGCTATAAAAAAAAGTGTATAATGGGCTCGGAATAGCTATTGCATTTTGTTTCTTTCTTCTGATAATTGATCATATTCATAGATTGAGATCGCGTGTACTTGACCGTCATCATTTCTGTCTGTGGTATGATTCAGGTTTACGACTCATTGCCGACTCTGTGGCTCAAGACATAGTTGTTAGATATTTATTCAAGGATTTCTGTATTCTATCAAGTCTTGTAGGACCGTGCATTACTACATTATTTTGCATACGTTGGAAGATTGCATGTGTGCTTGTCCTGTGATATTGCTTAGAAAGAAGTAAAGATTTGGTGTGTGTTTATTTGCTAAGACTCAACGGGATTATAGAGACTCAGAATCATCTAGTAGGGAATATTTAGACTTCATTCTCTTGGTAAGTAAATATCTTGTGAATGATATTTTTCTATACGTTTTCGACTGCCATCATTGACATTGTAATATGCATGTCCGGTTTTACATGTTTTACATGAATTTTCATCTGACTGTCTTTCTAATTTCATTGTTCTGTAAGTGGATTTGTGTCTGTGTGGAGGTGGGGTTGCTGACTTATAGATATTTTAGGTTTAGCTTTGATATTGAAGAAATAGTTTCAGTAAATTGTTAAAATGTGGTCGGTTAGTTTTTCTTTTCTCATCGATCTTGTTGTTTCTCATACACTTAGTAACACGATACGATGTTGACATTTGTATCCTATCAAATCTTGGATATTGTGGAGCTAGGATATCGTTGTTTAGTTTCATAGAATTCCAATTATGGATGCTAGCACTCATTATAATGTTTATCTCGTTGAGACAAGTTTACTTGTGAGAATGGTCTCTATTCTCTCGTTTCTTCTAGGAGGCATATAGGTCATGCAATAATACAATTCCAATAAATTGGTAATGATTGGGCCAAAGGGGTGGGGGTGGATCTTATTGTGTGATTCTAGAATAATTTTTTCGATTGCATTTGTTGTGCTCTGTTTGAGTAAATTCGGTTTGGTGGATTCTTTTTATGTTCCGCATCTCTCTCTCTCTCTCTCTCTCTCTCTCTCGCACTCTATTGATTGTGTATGAATGATGCTTTGATTTAACTATAGGACATTGCCATTCACTCTTGAAATGTTTGAGAGAGAGAGAGAGAGATTAATCATTGAACACAAACATATTTAAAATCATATCGATCTATAGGTCTATGACTTGCCATTATTTTATATTGAAAACTAGAGATCACTACGTAGTGATAATATTTATTAAGTATCTATCCTTATACTCAGGAGTACTAGAAGCGTGTTAGTGACATGGCAGCATAAGTAGAGAAGTGGTTCTGATTGATCCTTTAACCTTCGTGGTAATGAGATGCTTTTATTCTTGGGTCCGGTATGGGCCACACGGATTCTAGTTTACATCTTATATGGCCCCTCCAGTCGTCTCAATTTATTGGCTGGATTAGATCCCCACCAGATAGAATATTTCTCAAAGGCCTTCAGGCTTCAGGGCATCTATTTCGTGCTTCTGTAGTACGTCTTGGAACTGTTAGGGCCAAAGTTACCGAGTTAGTGTTCTAAATCAAGAAGTCATGAAAGCGTGGATCTTTTGCAACTTTTTTTAATCAAGTATCTTAGGGCATTACCGAAGAAAATAAGTATTGTTAGATTCAGGTATTAGATATAGAATTGGGGAAAATATTTCTTCGATCCCTTTCTAACATATGTGGTGTGGTTACAAGTTTTGCTATCATGAATATGATGAGTAGCAATTTACTGTTTGATAAATATAAATTTATATGTAATAACTCTCGTTTTCTGATGAATTCAAATATGTTGAGTAAATTACTACAGTGTGTGCACAATGGCTGGTGTAAAACGAAGAGTTGTTACTGGCTCAGATATTCGGGCTCTGCACAAGGAACTGGATGAGGTTTCGTGCCCTATTTGCATGGACTATCCACATAATGCTGTTCTCCTCCTTTGCAGTTCACATGATAAGGGTTGCAAATCATATATTTGTGACACAAGCCACAGGCACTCGAATTGCTTGGATCGGTTCAAAAAGTTAAGGGCAAGTGAGGATGGTACAAGTGGGTTGCATGGAGCTAGCGAGAGTCACAATCTGCCAGAAGAAGAGAACATTGAAGATAGCATTCAAGACACCCAAGAAGGCGTCGTGGAGATCCGAGATTCCGTTTCCATCCAAGAGGGGACCGAGCATGAAGGGTTAGATACGGAGAATGCATCAGAATTGAAGCTTAACTTGAAATGCCCCATGTGTCGAGGAGCCATACTAGGCTGGGAGGTTGTTGAAGAAGCTAGAGATTATCTTAATCTGAAGAGGCGGAGTTGCTCGAGGGAATCATGCTCGTTTTCCGGGAGCTACCAAGAACTTCGACGCCATGCCAGGAGAGTTCACCCCACAACCCGACCATCCGACATTGATCCGTCCAGAGAGCGTGCCTGGCGGCGCCTTGAGAACCAAAGAGAATATGGTGATATTGTAAGTGCTGTACGATCGGCTATGCCAGGCGCCATTGTTGTTGGGGACTATGTTATTGAAAATGGAGATAGGTTCTCGGCTGGAAGAGATGGTAGAAGCGGAGGTAATGGACCGCTGTGGAGCACATTCCTTTTGTTTCAGATGATCAGCAGCTCTATTGATGGCCTGCCTGAAAGTAGACCGCCTCGGTCTAGGGCTTGGACAAGGCATCGCCGCTCAGCAGCAACAACATCTTTACCTGAGCGCCGGTTTCTTTGGGGTGAGAATCTGTTGGGTTTACATAATGATCATGATGAAGAACACGACGTCCATATTCTAAGCGATATAGGTGAAGAGGAGTCTCCGGTCCCCAGAAGGAGGCGGCGTTTGACACGAGCAAGGTCCGATGAAGATCAACCTTGAGTCTTGGCATGCATGCATCAGCAAGTTTATGGTAAATTTCTGGTACTCTCTAACACGAATGCGTTATGTTTTGGAAGTTTAGGCCAAATTGTCGTATCCTAATGATTAACGTTCCAGTAATGTGCAGATATTAGCCAGAGATGGAAAGTCTGGTGCGGATATTTGCTGTGAACTCGTGTTTTAACCTTGAATTCGAATGAATTACTAGAAAGTTTATTGGTAACTCATTCTTGTAGAAATGTTTCAATTCGGTTTGTAAATTTATCAAGTAGCTAACATTTGTGCCAAGGGAACTTTGTATTATACAATATGGTTGGTTTGGTTCATTATCTCTTCTCCCTCATAATGGTTGTTTTGCACATATTTTTGTTCTTGAGCTATCTTTAAGTCCAGTAGTAATTTTGGAGCAAATATGATTTCCTTAATTGCTTGAATTTTATGTTGCTATTATTGAGAAAATGGGAGCGCAGGAAGGTGTTTTCAAGTGAGTTGCTAGAGCCTGACAATTTGTGTGTACACATTTTGTAATAGTGTTGGGCTCCAAAATATGCACACTTAAGAATATAATAGTAAATTTATCATTAGTAATGTGTCAAATATTTTGAGCCGTGTTGTGTCATACGGGTTGATTTTATCGTGCAAAATGTGTTTGGTTATTTTCGTGTTGTATCATGTCAAATAGATCATTTAGTTACTATGTTAAGCAACAACAACATCAAACTGAGTGAGAGCATATTGTTTTAGTAAAGTAAATTTTATTAACTAGTAATTCGTTGTTGATGCATAGTTCAAAATGATTTTTTTATTTTTTTTTTAAAGATTCTATCTTTCTTCTATGTATTCAATTATATTTAAATTTATAAATTAGAGTTATTCCGAATTCTTGAAGGTGTCAGACTTGTGTTCAATCTGCTTAAATGATATTGAGAGTGTGGATCATTTGCTTTTTGATTGCCAGAACGTAAGTAAAGTTTGGTATGCTTCTCCTTTATCAATAAGAAAGTGAGAATGTTAATAGTTTCAAAGAAATGTTTTTGAACTGTGTTCCTTCGAAAAATTTGGGAGATGCTATGTCTTGGACAAGTCTGGCCATCTTTCTCTCCTTTGCCTTTGAAATCTGGAAGTCGAGAAATAAAGCAGTGTTGGAGTTTGTGCATAGGTGTTGGATCTCAACGGTTGAGGTAGGCAATTTTCATTATGATTTAGCTATCATCAAAGCGATTTGTAAGAGGCTTCAGGTAAATGTTATTCAGAATGTGTCAAGCAATATTCATCGCATTAGTGACACAAATGATCCAGAGGTAGCAAGGTTTGATTATGTGGTTTGTTGTAATGGTGCCTTTGAGGATGGGAAGGGAGGCATTGGCGGGGAATTATTAAATAAGCAAGGTTTCGTGATTGCAAAATTGTGTGCTCCTATGGAGGCTTCAAGGCCTTATCATGCAGAGCTTTTGGCTATTTTCTTTGTCTTAAAATTTCTCCGTTATAGTAACATCTCCAGTTGTGGCATTTTAAGTGACTCGCTATCTGTTTGTAAAGATATTTCTCGGCTGTATTTTGAAGATAAGAATGCTTGGGTAACGGGAGAAGAAATTCGTAGTATTTTATTGTCTCTAGAAAATGTCTTTTGTTTTTGGGCAACCAGACGGACTGTGTCTGGGGCTCATAATTTAGCTAGACCATCATTTGACCTATGGAGCATCAATGAAAGAGACAATGGAGGTAAGTGATTTCTATTATGCCTCAAGATTTGGTCGAGATCTTACTTGATAGTGAAGAGGAGGATAAGTTTGCTAGCTTGAAATGTGCCGGACTTGGTAGACTATATATGTGTTCAATGAAGAGTATCATCATAAATATCCGACTTGTGTTTTTTTTTTATTTGAAAAAATTGTTGACTTAAAATAATTAAATTCGGAAGAGTAACATAATGGATGCCCAACACTACATACGCTGATCTCAGCCGTCCATATGCCCAGCACTACATCCATCCATTTCACATTAATAAATAAAATCTAACGGCTCATAGCCGACCATTTCACGTAATAACATCTAACAACTTGTGTTTGCGAAAATCAGAAATATCTAGCTTGTATTTGCGAGGTTGGAAGTGGATCTACATGCAAGTGTTCAAGCTTTTACGTAACGGCCCGAATGTTTTTCCCTTCGGCACTTGGACAAATCTTGCACCCGCGTACTAGTATAAATCAATCTTTCCACCTTCAAATTAATAAACGAGCACAAAGAAAAATAGCAAGTACAAATGAAATGCACAGAAAAGTTTATTTCATTCAAAAAATGATTTACAAAATGTTGTAGATGTTTTGAGTAAATGAAGCTCTCACCTATTTATACTATTGACATAACAAAATGGATGACTAAGATTAAAAGTACGTAACATTATCAATGCCTAGGATTTTCTATCTAGATTATTTTACCATCTAAAGAAAACATTTCATAATTCTAGAGTTATCATAAGAAGTGTTCATGTATCTAGATTCTTCTACATAGAATTTGAGCTTGAACCATGCAAGGTGTTGGACTTGCACCAATTCAGACTTGGGCTTGATTTTTCATATTATCAATTATGTACTTGACACTCATATGTGCAAATCTTGCGTATTCCCAAGCTTTTCAAATCATTTTGGATCCTTCTATTTGTGCAGGTGTAGCATTTTCGCTATCCGAATAGAATTTTTGTGTCACGTTCATTCATTTAATGCCGTTTATGTAATTTTTGTGACACGCCGGGTTGGGCCCAAGTAATATAAATACTAATTTTAGGCCCAAGTGACAGCCCAACGAGCCCACTTTTTTATTTTCCCTTTTTAAACAAAAAAACACTCACCACACACTTAACACATTACCAAAAAGGTAAAAATAAATAAATAAAATAAGCCAAAAGAGGAGTAAATTAAAGAAGGTCAAAGAAAAAAAAATAGTAAAAAGAAAACATTAAATAAAAAAGTATTCGCATGGCCAATGCACGCAAGCCAATCAGAACCGTCCGTGCATTCCACTCGTCATGCCCTTGCGTGTCGGTAAAAAATATTAACACATCCACCAATAGGATTGCGAATATAAATAGAGTGATCCACAAGACTGTAAAAAATGAAAAAAAAGCACTCTCTCTCACTCTCCTTCGCTGAGGTTTTAGCCTTTACTCTCTTCTTCGTCTCCTTCTTCTTCGCTAGGGTTTTAGGAAAATTCTCTGCGTGAATTTGATTTCGGATTTGGATTTGGATTCGGAGAAGCTATGGATAGGTATCAGAGAGTCGAGAAACCGAGGCCGGAAATTTCCATTAACGAGAACGAGATCCGAATCACCTCACAGGGCCTCATCAGAAACTACATCAGCTATGCTACTTCACTTCTCCAGGTACCTTCATTTTCTTATTCTGGTTCTGATTCTGATTTTTTGTGGTTTTGGATGTTTCATTTCGTGCATGGATTGTTTGTGCAGTAGCTGGGGGATTGTTTGGATGTAATTTTTGCTGAATTTGTTTGATTCGAGTTGAGTGTTGTGTTGATGATGAATTGATGATTCTTCCTTGGTTTTGGCTAGGTATTGTATGAGTCAAAATTTGGAATCGGCTATGGTTGAGAACTGGTGTTTGGTTGGTGGATATTGAAATAATTTCTTATTGTATGGTTATATTATGGCAATCTATGATGCGGTCATGTCTGTTATGGTAATGATTGGATGATAAATGTTTTATCATTGTCCACTCAATTTGTATGGTTTTGGCTAGCTGCTGTGTGATTGAAAATTTGGAATATTGTGATTGTTGATGCTGAGAACTGGTGTTTGGTTGGCGAATGTTGAACTAATTTCGTACTGTAGGGTTAAAATAATGTCAATCTGTGAATAGTGATGAGGTCTGGTCGGTTATCGTAACGATTGGATGATAGATGTTGTATCATTGTCCTCCAAATTTATCAGGTTTGGTTGGATGTGTTTGGCAGTGATTGATTTAAGGAAAATATGGAATAATTGAGTCTTTGGATTCATCACTTAGATGTCTAATTTGACTGCCATTTCAGATGGATTTTGGTTGATTTTTGCAATGAGCAAGACTCATTAAAACAGTGAAATAGTGTGAGAATTAATTTATTTATAGGTTTTGATTGGAATTGATACAACAGAGTGTTTAAGAATTAGATAATATTAATATCTATTTGACTGACGAAAATCCAATAAAGTTGTCTTTTTTCACTTAAGTTTTTCAGTATCTAGTTGTATCCTTATTCAGAAGATGTAATTAATATACTCATGATTGTCCTAACTGGACTACATTTTGTGCGTTATGCAAACAGGGGAATTTTATGGATTCTATATCTGATATAATCTGTTTCTGTTACTCTATAACGAGTCTCTTTTAAAAAAGAGTTGGCAAAACATAAATTTACTAATACAAGAAAGGAAATAAACTTAGACTGGGGCTTAATATAAGGACTAAGAAAATAAGATTCTCTAGTTTAAGAAATCCCATAAATTGTGGGATCTTTAATGTCTCAACACTTAGGTATGGGAAGGTTTGAGAAGAAAAGGCGTTGCTGCTGGAAGTGGTAGTAGAAAAGATGTATTGGTGCTTTAGTTTTTAGCTGTCTCTAGTCAGGCTGGTTGAAATTCTAATTGGTCAACTCATGGCTTATTTTAATTAGCTTTTCCTTCCTTTCTACTTCTGCCTAAGAGATAAAAGGCTAACGCATGAGAAATAAACCAGCTTGTATTTTTGATGTTCTAGTAGTTTCCAAAATATTTGGCCCCTTGAGTTGTTTGGTCCATGATAAGCAAAATACATGATTTAAGGAGGGTGTTTTACTTTTTCTGCTCCATCCAAGTACGCAAGCACTGCTCTTTCTAAGACCTTTGCTTTCTATTCTCCATATAGGTCCATAACGCCCTCTGTTCAGGATATAGCAGTTTTTCCTGGTAAAATAGTATTTCACTTCCCACCAGCCACTTACTTGTTCATATGTCTTGTTGGGGCCTTGCAAATCCCTTATGTTGAAGCTTAGTTTTGTACAATGTTGTGTTGTGAGTTGTTGCTGCCTTGTTTTCTTGATAATATCATCTGTTTATATTATTATTTTTGTGATATTGTTCAGGAAAAACAAGTGAAGGAGATAGTCTTGAAAGCAATGGGTCAGGCAATCAGTAAGACAGTAGCCATTGCAGAGATCATAAAGGTCCACATCTTTTCAGCATAGTTCTCTCTCTCTCTCTCTCTCTCTCTCTTACACACACAGACACATGCAAGACTAACTAGTTCTCTGTTTGAAAAAATCAGAAGAGGATCCCTCAGTTGCATCAGGATACTGCTATAAGCTCAATAAGCATTACAGATGTATGGGAACCCATTGAAGACGGTCTTTTACCGTAAGTAAAGTCCCTTTGCATAACCAAATCTCAAATAAGCATTTAGTATGTGTGTACATATGTGTCCATGCATGCCAGTATGCGTATCTTAATATTATACTTCAGACACCTGAGTGTCAATATTTGATGCAGTGTGGAGACAACTCGCCATGTCTCAATGATCTCAATCACTTTATCACCTGGAGAGCTAGACAAGAACTCTCCTGGGTAAGTTAGTTTACCGATCATTTCATCTGGTTCGTGACTCTGAATCTGACTTTAATGATGTGCATTGCATTCAGCTCATGTGGTTATTATGTTCTATCTACAGGTACCAAGCACCATATCCCGAAGAACCACAAAAGCCGCAGCCATATCAGCAGCAGCAACCCAGACAAGCACGCCCCACATACAATGCTGTTAATGAAGGTAAATCTATAAAAATAGTTCAACAGCTTCTTCTAGCTTCATACTTCTAATTTTAATCCTTTTTTCAACCTTTCATTAATGTGTTTTATGTCCATGATTTCAGACTCATATGGCCGAGGGCAGGGTCGTGGTAGAGGGAGAGGTCGTGGTTGGGGCAGGGGTGGATATGGAAACCATCAAGGTATGAAGTCTCAAATCAGAATTGATGGTTGCGGTCAATGACTTTCTTTTTTCCTTTAATATGGCCATCAGGCTATCCATTGACTCAATCCCTTTTCTGATAGATGACGGTGGATATTCAAATTGGGGCCGAGGTGGATATGGAAATTATCAAGGTATGAATTTACAATATTGTAAGAACACTTAGGAACTAGTACTTTGCAATTATTATTAACTTTCTTATTTAACATGCTCGCATGTGTATACACAATTTTTCTTTTGACGAGGCCCTGAGTTTCAATCCTATCTGTTTCTGATAGATAATGGTGGGTATTCAAACTGGGGCCGGGGTGGTGGCCGAGGAAGAGGCTGGGGCAATCGTGGTAAGTTTGTCTTAAAAGTTTTTTCAAGTCTTTATTATTCGAATAACTGCATAAGCAAGGTTTCTAAGTTCTACTCTGGTATTGTCTGTATTCATCGTACTCAACACTATACTTTTTTGTTTTTTGAAAAATACTTCTCATATATTAGAAATTTTCAACAAGCAAATTCGAAAAACATTATCCCGCACTCTCGCACCTGATGTAGAATAAGATGACCTATCTAACACATGATCCACCATAATCGCATAGGCCAAATCTAAACCTCCAATTGTCCGCCAACCCCTCTTGTAAAGCCTGAGTCTCCTGGAGCTCATCCCTTCCAGCACCACCCACACCACCCTCTCTTTTATCCAACCTAGAGCTTCCTGAACTGCCATGGTTTCCACCACCCTGAGCTGCACCAACACTATACTTAATATGCCATCATTAACAATTGTCCATTTAGAATCTTTTAGATGTGTCATTTTCCTGTGTATGATGACGATCTAAATTTTCACGTTAATAAATTTACTGGCTGATCATTTGGAGCACTTTCTTTCTTGCAGGTGCCGGATATGAAAGAGGCAGAGGTGGAATGTGGGGTGGTGGATATGAAAGAGGCCGCGGTGGAATGCCTGGTGCTGGCTACCAAAGAGGCAGGGGCAGAATGTCGGGCAATGAATACGAAGGAGGAGGCAGGGGTAGAATGTCTGGTCCTGGATACGAAGGAGGGGGCAGAAGTGGAATGTCTGGTACTGGATACGAAGGAGGAGGCAGAAGTGGAATGTCGGGTACTGGATACGAAGGAGGAGGCAGAGGTGGAATGTCGGGCCCTGGGTACGAAGGAGGAAGGGGTGGAATGTCAGGTCCTGGGTACGAAGGAGGAGGAAGGGGTGGAATGTCGGGTAGTGGGTACGAAAGAGGAGGCAGAGGTGGAGGCGGGAGAGGCTATAGCCGTGTTCGAGGACGTGCCCGCATGCTTGTGCGCTCAAGCGGAGGGTATGAAAACCAGGCGTGATGGGAAATGGGTAAGTCCTTTGCTTGACATTGGGGGATAAATTCTATCAGAATACTGTTTTGATTGCTTGAAATATGTTTTTTCTTTCTTCTTCCTAAAGCAGTGCATGCGTTCATGGAATATGAGTAAATGTGGGGTTTTCTATAAATTTTTCATTGCATTTAGCCAAAAAAAGAAAAGAAGAAAAAGAAGAGAAATAGTAGTAACTAGTAAGTGTAGTAGCAGGTCACAGTTTATATGGTTCCTGTAATTCATTTTTTAAAATCCTTATTCTGTTATTATATCAAGCACGTTATTGTATTTATTTTTATTTTAATTTTAATAATATTCACATTTTCTTTTCCTTGTATAAGAAATACAAATTTATGAATCAAAACTGCTTTCATAGCCAGCTTCATTCACTCCCTTTATTGTCGAATTTTCTATTTACTCAATTAGTCGTACAAATCAACAACCTACGGGTCAAGTAGTCTGTGCACCACTTCATACGCTATAATGTATCCTTTTTCTTTCGGTCTAAAACCATGAGATTCTTGAGTGGGCCTGAAAAACTCGCGTTAAACACTTTTAAATTGTTTTACTACACCCAGACTAATTATCGTTCGATGATAAAACATATCTCTCCATGGGTGAGTTAAGCATGGAGAGAGAGACACATTCAATAGACATTTGTAAGGTCAATTGTGTGTCTCATATAATGCTAAAATGGCCAGTAGAGAGACCTCATATTAAATACGAGGTGGCTATGGTAACAATATAATGTAATGAGTTAGGTACATATTAACCGAATTGTGTTAATATAATATATTTAGTCTGATGTCAAATGTATAGTACTCGAATATTGGGTCATGTACATATTAACCGAATCGTGTCAATACAATTTACTTGGTCACGATGTCAAACGTATAGTACTTTCGGCGACAACTGTAGCGTGGAATGATCCGTCAATTGTATCTTCGACCTCTATGGAAAGAGGTGACAGTGAGTGATGCGGGTGACATGAAATCTAGCGGCAGATAGAAATTTAACCCAAGAGTGACACGTAGCGAATCACTTCTGACAAAACAGATTGAGCCAGTAGTTCACTGTCAGGTTAGCAACACCCATAGCTCATGTAGTATACAAAACAAAAAGAGCTGAATATAGACGCATATTCGTCCACATTAATTACTAATAGTATCTATATAATTGCAGCTACTCGAGGTCGAGTGTTTATAATTATAATTAGCTTAATTATTTTATTTTAATTGCACGAGCTAGTGTTCAATTTAGCTTCTTCAAGTTCTAAGAACTAGAAAGAGAGTGTTGATGGAGAACGACAGCATTTTGGGTTCTCACGTTGTCCACAAAATTCCTTCTGGTGACGGTCCTTACGTTCGAGGCAAACGTGCTCAGGTTTTAATTATTTTTTTTTCTTTCATATTATGAACTTATTAAAACCTATTTTTTTTATGTAATTATAACGCAAAAATATTATAGATTTCAAAAATGTAACGTTGTAACAGAGTTCGATGTGTTTATGTACGGGTCATATTATTAATTTTATGTGATATTACCTTTCGTAATTGTTGTGATATAATATTAAATTTAAACGAAGAATATCACCGAGTTAACTTGTTAATCCTAGCTGATAATTTGCAATTATTGTTGATTCAATATTTATATGAACAGCTAGTTGAGAAAGATCCAGAAGCAGCCATAGTATATTTTTGGAAGGCAATAAATGGAGGAGATAGAGTAGATAGTGCCCTAAAGGACATGGCTGTGGTGATGAAGAAGCTTCATAGAACTGAAGAAGCCATTGAAGCTATCAAATCCTTCAGAGGCCTTTGCTCCAAACAATCTCAACATTCTCTTGACAATGTCCTCATTGACTTGTACAAGGTTTATATCTAATATTTATCTATCTATAACTTTTATTATTAATTGATAACCGACCAGTTCAACGCGCTATTAATCTCATCGCCCGGTACAAAAACGTGTTTGTTGATGTCATCCAACTATGAATAAGTATTTAGAGCCATTAACTTTACTTCGTATCACAAACCTCTTTTCAAGTTAAGTGAAGTCCAGGCTTTGCGTTGGAATTCACCGACGACGTGAGAGTAAGAGAAGAAAAGATAGTTGATTTATTTTATTATATTGTTTTTTTTTTAATTACTAATTAATTTTAGTTTTTTTGTTTCTTAATTACTATATAGTAATTATGAATGAATAATCATAATTAACGAGTCGATAATGATGGATTATAATGTGTAGAAATGTGGGAAATTTGATGAGCAAATTGAATTGATAAAGAGGAAGCTAAGATTGATCTACCAAGGAGCTGCCTTCAATGGGAAACCCACAAAAACTGCAAGGTCCCATGGCAAGAAATTTCAGGTTTCAGTTCAGCAAGAGATAGCCAGATTATTGGTATGTAATGATTTTATTGTCATTAGTTTGTGTACATATATTCTCGAGAAAATGTTATGATAATTCACAAGACACCACAAGAAATCGCGAAAAAACCTTATGTTGGTTAGGGACGGAAGTTGAAAAAACCTAGTAAATCTATGACGAGCGGCGAGTGCTTTGGCGCCGAAAGTTCCAAGCTAACTTAAAAATTCACATGAAAAGTGCGAATAAGTCCTAGCAGGCCCGCTTCGATAGCCCATGATTTAGACGGAAAATAAATTGTTTCAAATAACTGTAACACCTTTCAGTTTATTTGTTTTGACTAGTGAAATTGAATATTGTAGGGGAACTTGGGCTGGGCCTACATGCAAAAATCGATCTATATAGCAGCCGAGGTAGTTTATAGAAAAGCCCAAATGATGGACCCAGATACTAACAAGGCCTGCAATTTGGGCCTCAGTTTGATCAAGCAAGCCCGATTTGAAGAGGCCCATTTAGTTCTTGAAGATGTCTTGCAAGGAAAGATTGTGGGCTCAGAAGAATCGAAGGCCCAAAAATGGGCCCAGGAGTTGGTGACAGAATTGGAATCGACTAGGCGAGCTTGGGCCCAACTGAGGTCGAATCCGATGGACCCGAATATAGGAGATGATGATTTTATGAAGGGTTTTGGGCAGTTGATGGAGGAAATGGACCCACTTAGATCGAGGAGACTTCCAATTTTTGAAGAGATATCTCAGTTTAGAGACCAATTGACTTGTTAGATCATAAAAAAGATTGAATTTAAAGTTGATCAAATTAGTTTAAAGGGGGAAATTGCAAATGGTCACTCTCAGGTATACACCTTTTGTTCGTAACCATCTTAAAGTATTTGTTGTAACTTTTTATTATTCAAAACTATGCAGCTTAGTGTCCGTCCATAACACCGTTAATTGCATGCCAAAATGACCAAATTACCCCCACTTTTCATTTTATTTATAAATATAACTAAATCATAAATTAAAAAAAAAAAAAAA
>JAYMTH010001130.1:0-16157 GCA_036897465.1 Pelargonium australe | reverse complement strand
ATGTTGGAGCTTAATGGGCATGGCAGGTGCTTCTATTGCTTACAGTACATTCTTGGACTGGTTGGTATGTTCATATTTTAAGCTTAAAGGATGATCTATTGCTCTCTAGAGTTTGTTATATGGCTTGGGGTTTATGGCACTTTCGGAACAACGGGGTCTGGAACAATACTTGGGACACTGCAGAAAGTTTGCTGGCTTTGGTTACTACAGTGAGGGACGCATGGCTGTCTGCGTCTTCAAGCTCGGGTCTCAGGTGGTTCTGCCATAGTAGTATGGTCTCATCCGGCAAGGGGGCGCCTTAAACTTAATGTTGATGCGGCAGTATTTTCAGAGCATAACAAATGTGGAGCCGGCTGGATATTGCGTGACCACAATGGCCAAGTGATCGGAGGAGGCAGATTGGGTTGGGTAGGTGGAGGCGATCCAGGTATGGTTGAAGCCATTGCTATCCGTGAAGCGCTCAGCTGGGTCAAATCTTGTGGATGGGAGAATGTTTGTGTTGAATCTGACTCGCAGGTGGTAATTAATTTTGTACAGACTGAAGGGAAGGTTTTTAGTGTCTTTGGTCTAGTTATTTTTGATACTGTGATGTTAGCTAATAATATGAATGAGGTTGAGTTTTCTTTTATTAATCGGTCTGCGAATCGAGTGACCCACGCTCTAGCTAAGTCCTCGTCTTCCCTGTCCGGTATCCTTGGGTGGATTGGTTCTCAATCACCCTACTTTTTTTCAGATCTGTTACTTTCTGATTTGATTTAATATACATAAGAGTTTTACTGGTAAAAAAAAATAATAAATAAAGGTCTAGCTAAAAAATATTAGTATATGAATCCTCTATGGGCCATGGCCATCGACGAGCCCATATAATGGCTGGGATATTTTATCAATCCTCTTTGGGCCCAAGATCGTCCATGGGCCATGACCATCCACGAGCCCATATACTGGCTGGTTGGATCGTTAATTTGACGGCACAAATAGACTCGACCAAAACTAAAGTACTGAACAACATTGGAGTTGAGTTTAACAGAGAAACTAACAGTAACAGAGGCGCGTATCAACGGCAGATACATGATCCAGCTAAGATATTTTTGTCTCTCCTCTCTCCCTAAAACCCTAGATATCGGTTATATAAGGGTTTAACCGTTGAACAGGGCTCAGCAGCTCTCTCTCTTTCCTCTATTTATTTTCTCTCCGGCCTCCATTTTTTTTCTTTCTCAAGCTTCGAATGGGCAGATCAAAGAAGAAGTCGGCCGCCAAGGTATATTTTTATAATCCGTTTTTCACTGTATTCGACCTCAAAGCGGCGATTTTTGCAGTTTCTTATTGCTTAATGGCTTTAATTGGTTTTCGTTTCATGTAGGCTCAGCAAGCTCCTGCTGCAGTTCCATCACCCAAGAAAGGTGTATATGGTTTATATGAATTTGTTTTTTGTTATCTGTTTTGTGTGATTGATTGTATCTTAGAGCTGTTGCAGTTAGTTTTATGAATACATATATTTGGACTTGTTGGATTCTGAAATTGCTGGTTTGTTTTGTGGTGGTCAATTAGAAATTGTAGGCAAGAGAGATGCAGAGGAGGTAGTAGAGAAAATTTCTGCAAAAAAGCAGAAAATAGATAATCAAGCTGTTCAGAAGAAAATTAGTGAGCTGAAAGCTCAGGAGGTAAGAGTCTAATCAAGTGATTTAGATAGTTTACCTATTTTTTGTCTTCCTTTTTGTACTGTGTTTTTCCCCTGTTAAGATTGGCATATATTAGTCTTAACTTCAAGTTTGTATATTTATTTCTCAATTAAGTGGTATTGGATTTCCTAATTTGGTGTTTGTATAGTTATACTATGTTGTGTTGGGTGCCTCAGAAGGCTAAGCTGATGTGTAACTAACTTGCAGAAGCCTCAGCCTAAGGAATCACAAGCACCAGCCGCAACAAATGGTTCAGTGGCAGCTAAGGAATCACAAGCACCAGCCGCAACAAATGGTTCTGTGGTAGCTGAAATTGATACTGGTGTTTCAGTTATAGAAGAGGAGAAAACCGAGGTTCCTTCTTCTGTGATGGAAGTTGAATCCGGTGACAAAGTTGAAGGTGATTCAGCTCCACCAGCTTCAGAAGAGAAGGAAACCGAGGCTGCTCCACTTGCTGACGATAATGAGGTTGAATCTGATGGCGGGGACAGCGGAAGTGATGATGGTGAGAGCGATGATAATAGCAATGAAGATGAACCTTCCAAGATATCAAAGGAAAAGGCTGATGAACCTGAAAATGCTGGTTCTAAGACGCTCTTTGCTGGCAACCTTTCATTTGGTATCACTAAGGAGAATGTGTATGTATTCCATCGTGTGAACTTGAATAATTTTGAGGACATGTTCTGTCGTTTTTGGTATTGCTTAATTTGAACTATTTGTCACTTGTTATCTATCTAACAAGTTTATCATCTGTGCAGGGAAGAGTTCTTTAAAGATGTTGGTGAAATTGTTGAAATTCGTTTTTCTAATGATCCTGATGGTAACTTCAAGGGCTTTGGACATGTGGAGTTTGCTACCGTAGAAGCAGCACAAAAGGTAATCTTTTGTCTTTTGATACAGAACATATTTGTATGGTTAATCTCCTTAATCAAAGGCTTGGTGATAGCCCAAGGGTTATGAGAGAAAGAGAAAAGCTACCCCTTTTGTGTAAATCGATTATACGAAGTTATTGAGTTATTTTGATACATTTTTGTGCATATAGTGCCTTCTTATTCAATCTGCTTATGTATAGGCTGTAGAATTGGCTGGTCAGCCTCTATGTGATCGTCCTATAAGACTTGACTTTGCTCGTGAAAGGGGTGCTCCTAGGTATTGCCCACAAAACTATTTTTAGTAAGATTCCAATGTTAGACTAACATTTTCTTGTATATAATCTGTATTGCTGAAACTAATTGCAGCAAAGATGGCAACTCAGTCGTGAAGGGAGCAAAAGGTCAAAATTCAACTGTTTTTGTACGTGGTTTTGATGTACATGCTGGGGAAGACCAGGTAAATCTTCACTGTTTATTTACTATTGCAATGTAATTAGAAGTGACATGTATATTTGATATTTAAATGTTGATTTCACAGATTAGGAGTTCCTTGGAGGAGCATTTTGGCAAATGTGGGGAGATTAAGAGGATGTCCATCCCTAAAGATTTTGAGTCGGGTGCTCCCAAGGGGTATGTATTTTCAGTCAAATTTAAATTGTGGTCTAGATCTTGACATTACTTGAACTTTTTTTGCTTACTCAAAATTCTTTATAACTGGAATAACTATTGAGTTGGTGTAGCCTCACTTTAAAACCTGTATATCATAGTTGTGTATTGCATGGCAGTAATTTAAGAGCTTTGTTATGTGAGTTGGATAAGTTTTTTCATTGATGTCGAGCATTGTTCATTATTCTGTTGTAACTTTTTTTCCTTTGGCAGGTTTGCTTACATTGACTTCAGTGATGACAATGCTTTCACGAAAGCGCTAGAACTTGATGGAAGTGAATTGGATTCTTGTTCCTTGACAGTGGAGGGAGCTAAACCAAGAGATGATGGTAATAGTGGTGGCAGGGGAGGCCGAGGTGGTGGTAGAGGTGACCGTTTTGGTGGAGGTGGCGGTAGAGGTGGCCGTTTTGGCGGAGGTGGTGGTAGAGGTGGCCGTTTTGGCGGAGGTGGCGGCAGAGGCCGTTCTAATGGCCGTGGTGGTGGCGGCAGAGGACGTGGTAGATTCTAAAAGGCCAAGCATGGACTCTGCCGGCTCAGGTTTATGCAGCCTTTACTTTTGACAAATCACAATTTTGCCAATGCTATCTATAGTTATTTCAGTTCCTTCTCATTTGCTTGTTTTATGGAATTGTATTGGTAATTTTGTTGGATTCTTATAGACGACTTCTCCGAGGTTATTGAGTAGAATAGGTATTGCTGTATTATCTAGTTTCATTGTTCTTTACTTAACTGGGAGTACTATTTTATTTTTATATAAAAAAATTGATTTGGTATTTGTCGAAATGTTTCGTTCAATAGTTTGCAGATTTACCTATATTTTCTTGTCCGCACTTCTTCGCCCAATTCTTGATTATTTGCAGGTTGTGTGCCTTCAGATATTAGACTATTATAGAGTGAATCCCAAAAAGGTTACAAATTTTTACGAGTAGATCAGTAAACAAAATATACATTAATGGTAGCTCTGAATCGAAATTGTAGCCTGTGGACCGCCCTGAACGTAAATAAAACTGCACTCTGATCCCGGTTTCAATGTTTTTAGCCACTGAGGAAGCTCATATGTGTTCTTTTCATGGGTTGGAGAGAGACCCCAAATTGATCCTGAGAGGTTCCCAATTACCAACTTCAGGTCTGTCACTGGCTTTTGAGATGTGTTCTTGATTATCACCTTATGCCTGTAATAAGCCGTTTTCCCTCCACTCCACGTGCCGGTTATTGAGTGCAGGAATTCAACTGGCGCATCTGCGTCAAAATTCATTGAAAATTGAGTGTCTGACTTTTCGATAGAACTGATAATTTGAATAACGAGTTAGATACATCATCTCCTCACCTGATTTTGTGTAGGATACCGGTTTTGTTGTCTTGGTCGCTGGTGCTTCTTCTTTGTGATAGCTTCCTGTATAACATATGAGGATATGGTTAGGCACATACTTCTTGAAAGAGAATGGACAAAAACAAAACATAGTGATTTTGTATTTTTGAGCCCCACTCTCACCTTTGTATCCTCCATTCATGCTCTGTAGCTTTGAGAGGAGGCCAACAAGAGGTGCAGTTCCTGTAAGCGTAGCTTCGGTTTGTTCATAATTGGACCGATCATCTGAGAAACCGTCGTTGCTGTCAGGACCTCCCACAAGAGCTCCATAGATGACATTAGGGTTTCCCTCAGATCGACGATACCAAGTCTCGAAACCTTGAACACAACCAACCATGGAGTGGAGCGCGTGTATGGAAGCAATGGAAGCGCCTCTGTGGTGAACGTGGACCGGATAGTTTGATCCGTATCCCACAAGGTAGCTCATTGATTTAGGGTTTTTGCCGAGAATGTAATCAACCTGAACAACAACAAAAAAGATGAAGCATGCAATATTTGAATAAGAAATGATGGTACAAAAGTTGTTTTTAGAACCTGTGATTTGGAGAAGCTGAGGAGCTCCTGGGGCTGGAATTGGCCTTCTGGACAGGTGAGCTTGGCGTTCGCAGCCGTGAGATACTCAGAGTACACAGCAGCGAGAAATGCCGAAGAGGACACGTACTGCATGTTGTTCCATTCACGAACATACATCAAACCTCCTGTTGTGACATATCTAAGATTACTTCAGTGCACTGATACTTATAACAAAAAAAGAAGATATTTCAAGCTACTACGAACCTGGAGTTGTTTGAATGTTGTAGCCATCGTTCTTTTTGAGACAAGCGCACGAGAAATAATCCGCCTTAGCCTGATATTGCTTCAATGTGGAAGCATAAGCGCCGGCGTGACCTTCCATGAGAACCTTGGAGAGGAGGACTTGCACACCAGCATACTTGTTGTCCCATGAAAACTCCTTCATAGCCCATCCGGTTCCTCCCATGTAAACCGCATTGTCCACTACATATTTCAGGTACTCCTCCTCCCCGGTCGCTCTAAACAACCAAGCGGCCGCCCACAAAAGCTCGTCCTAAATTCACCAACAAACAACCCATTGTTAAGTTTCTGCAAAACGAACGCTCAGTAGGACAAGCAGTTGATTTTGGCTACTAACCGAGTAGCCAGAGGAAGTGTAGAAATTCTTAGCACAATCTATTGATCCATCGTACAATCCTCTAAATCTGTCCGCGAATGTGAAAAGCTGCATCCAAATTCATTACTTAAATGTTAGAAGTGTTGAATCAGTTTCAAGGCTTGGTGTTTGTACGCAAGTAGTGACCTGTTTGGCATGAATTAGGAGGAGATTGGAGTAGGAGGAATTGTAAGGCTTGAAAGCAATAGCAGCAGCAGCCAGAGCAGCAGCAGTTTCACCAGCCAGGTCAGAACCAGGATGTTCCTCATCAATCTTGTATGCATTTCTTGGTGTTGTCATGTCCTCAGCTCTCTCCCAGCAAAAGTGGTCTGAATCTCCATCTCCAACCTTAAAATACTCAAATTTTGTTAACATTAATTAACTACAATACCAGTTGTTAATTATTAATATTGGAGGTTGAATTGAAATGATACCTGTCCCCAAAGAACATTGGGCTGAGTATGGGCCTTCATGAAATAGTCAGTGCCCCATCTGATGGCCCATAAAGTGTGGCCCATTTGATCCAAACTAGTGATCTCCTTCCTGAAATCAATAGCTCCCCAAGCAAGCATTGTCACTGTGAAAGCCATTGGCAGCCCAAATTTCACATGGTCTCCTGCATCATAGTACCCTCCTACCAAGTCCACCTGCCATAAACTCTCGTTAGCATGTGCAAGATGTGCAACTGTATAAAAGACGTGTGAAAAAAATAAAAATTTCTTAATTTTAGAACACAACATGTGTTTTTTTCGTTGATCCAGTTCTCTAAAACGAAAAAAGAGCCGGACATTAGGTTGTTCAATCGGTAATAAGAAACGAAGATTAATAAATATATAGAGCAAGTGAACAGATACGCTGACAAACATGTTATCAAGGCCGACAAAAACCTTCACCTAGATGCTCGATAGAGAGATAAAATCATGAGTTTCTTTTCCCCCCTAAAATGATTAAAACGGCAATGGCCATTGCTATTTCTCCAATTATGTGCACTATTTCATTAACTTCTAGTATTTGCTATTGAGTTACTTTTGCACCTATTTAAACACAAGCGCAAGAAAACTCGGCCAAAGAGAAAACTAAGGCTACATTTGATCGAGTAGATTGAATTACCCCTTCAAGAACCCCGTCCTTGAGGCCCGAGTCGCCTCGCCACTTGACCCGTTGGTCTACGGGAAGCTTACCGGACCGTTGCGCCTCGAAAAACATCAAGCTCTTGTCAAGCGCCTCGCCGTAGCTGAAATCAGCTGCCTCTACCCTCAATGCAACTAGCATTGCCAGAAATATCATGCATGAAATAATCAACTTGGTAATCGCCATGTTTCGCTTTTGGCTCGGATTCTTGTGTTCCCAAAAATGATAAAACTTGAAGTGTGTTATGATGTCTGAAAACTTTGAAAGTATTGTATATATAGCATTGATTAGATGGTTGGACCAAGAAAAAAATAAATGGATTGACGTTTTTGTTAGATTAATTATTGAATAATTAAGTGGTAGCTTTCACGTTGTGATTAATATTTGGTCGAATTCAAAGACGACATCAATTCTAAACCTAAGTAGAGCTTCCCACGTTGTACTGTAAATGTACATGCATGGTTTTTTTTTGGGGTTATTCATGACGTGGCACGTTGTATCTGACCATCCTAGCCGTTGATCATGTTTTTATGTATCAGCTTCATTGCTGACCAACCTACAGACTTTTTTTTTTAGTATGGTAGGTGGTTTGGTAGGCAATAATTTAAATATTTGAATTGTGTGCTCAATATACTTAATTATTCACTAATAAAACTTGATGAACATACAAAATGTAGCTGTCTTAGTAAATAAAAATTATTGTGTTGAGTTGAAACAACCTAGCCTGAACATTCTTAATAGGATCAAAAGGAATATATGGTGGAGTTGAGTCCTGAATTATTTTGGGATAATAGATCAAGTCAATCTCAAAATCCTCTCAATCGGATCTCCTAAATTTTAGATGATTTGATAGTCTTATTGGTACCTAAAAACAGACTGGATCCTCTTGCATCGCTACGTGGTTCTCACTTGGCACTTGTAGCATCTCGGACGTTTGTCCAATCTCTTGTAGGCGTTTAACAAGAGTACTCTTCTCTTTAAAAGAAATCCTATACAAATAATCAAGTGATGTGTTCCGTCTTCAAGATACATGAAAGATTGTGTCACCGTCTTAAAAGAAAACCCTCATGTAGGCGTTTAAAAAGAGTCTTCAAGCATTTAAAATAGTGTCTCGCCTCCAAAAAAAAATACTCATGTTAATAAAGAGTTTTCATGACATTAAGGGACATGTCTCATGTCACCGCCAAGAATACTCTTCTACTTTCAAGAACATCGTGGTGCCCGGTCATCTAAAAAAGCATATGAACTCACAAAAAGCATCATATATAAGGGATCTTGCCTCTGGATTCAAAGTTCGCTCTTTGAAGTTAACATTGGCGCTATGAAGCACCTCCAAAGCCTTTGACGTCCCAAATCACAATGCTGGCGCGTTGAGGTTTTCATACTCGCATGATGCCCTACGAGAGGCGTGTCCCTAAAGGTAGGATCCAAGCTCATAATGTTCTCCGAAGTGGACCACACACCACCAATTAACAACCAATTATATGTCGCTACATCATTTACTCAGCTAATTTGTAAGTATAAATACTCCAAGGGACCTCATAATTTAGATTGAGACAATCTCTACATTTTTCTCCAGCGAGATGTGGTTAATTAAATCATTAGAGTTTACTTTCGCGTTCGATACAGATTCCTAAGTGCACATCTGAGTTTTCCATCAACATGTGCTACCCTAGCAAGTACATGCTCTAAGAACTCATGAACGAGAACCCTCACCCTTTCATCTCCATATCCTAGAACCTCAAACAATATTACTATAATTAAGTCAACGAATGACACATGAGAGTACAAGGTAACAAAAAATGTTGCTTCTAGACACTATTTAAGACGTTTGATCTCTTCGAAATCTCATATTTAAGTCTCCGATCAAACAACTCAACAAGTTTGGGCCTTTCGGCGGCCCAAAGGGCCCAATAGATACAAACCAATACAACAGTTGGTCCGGTTCGCGCCAGTTCCATATAACAGAAAGAGGAAAAATGAGGGCATTATTGTCTTTTCACGCGTGAGCATCCTTAATTTGGGGATAAAAAAGAAAAAAGCAGGAAGCATCTTCGTTTCATCTTCCCGCAAAATAAGGAAACAACAAACACAGAACCACAAACTTCACCACTTTCATTTCCTTACCATTTCTCTTAGATCTGTTCTTCAATCATCTCCCCAATCGTCCAATCCAGATTCTCAATCTCCTAATCAAAAAAATTTCATTCCAATCCATCGTCTACACATGTAATTCGATAGATTTTCGAATTCGATCGGAGATTCTTTTTTTTTTTTTTTTTGGTAGATTTGGATTTTGATGAATTTATGATGGTGATGATGATATGCATTTAGCAGAGGCAGATTCGATTTGATGGTTTGCAGATTCAGATGGAAAAGGCGTGGCGCCTCAATGACAATGCTAATGGAATTTACAGTAATTTCTGCATGGACGATGAGGAAGACGCCGACGCCGCGGAGGTCGTAGATCGTGTGCTTTGCAGCAAAGAGCATGTTGCTAATGGTAATGGTACTCTTGACTCTCCCAAGCTTGTGCCACATCCGTTCCTGTCGCCCAATTCTCCTCCTCATCTCGGTTTCATCGAACACCCCGTCTCCAAATTCGATACCCTCGCCGGCGTAGCCATCAAGTACGGCGTCGAGGTAATTTTTTTTATCCATTTCGTTACAATGTTTTTGCTGCCTAAATTCCCCTTTTCAGTGATGATTCAGATGTAGTAAAATAATCTTGCATTTTAGATTCTGCTGATCAGATTTTTTTAAACAATTTCTTTTTTTTATTATTATTGTTTTGGAGTTTAGTAGAAATGCACAATTTGCATCAAAAATGGAATTGGGAAGTTTTTTTTTAATGGTGATTATAAAATGGAGGTCCTAAACTTGACAGTGATTGGAAAGAGTAGTCTTGGCTTCTGGCCTGACAATAATATATGTTTCCAACCTTTGCAATGACAAGAAAAGGAATTCAAATTTGCTTGCCAACATCCCCAGAGTTGTTGCAATTGTGTTTCTAATTCATAAAGTGTCTCCTTGTGAGGCCAATGACTATAAACCTCCAATGATATATCATGGATTAACTAGATCCGTCTCAATCAACACATTACTTGAATTGGTTCAACCAAGCGTTCAGCATACACCTTTGTGCAAGCGATTGCACTATAATTTGTCCCAACCAACGCTTAGTTTCACTTGAATTGGTTTAACCAAGCGTTCAGCAGACACCTTTGTGCAAGCGATTGCACTATAATTTGTCCCAACTACCGCTTGGTTTCACTTGAATTGGTTTAACCATGCGTTCAGCGTACACCTTTTTGCAAGCAATTGCACTATAATTTGTCTTCTCAATCTAGCATTGTTGTGTTTAGTGTCAAGTTGATAGATTAGTACTTATAAGGAAGCTTGTATTTCTTTCCTCTTTCTCAGTCTATTTGGGTAGTTCCATTTCACATTGTATGCTCTTTTGATTGGGGTATGGATGCTTATTATGTGTTAGGTGGCTGACATAAAAAAGATGAATGGTCTGGTTACAGACCTTCAAATGTTTGGTCTCAAGTACCTTCAGATTCCTCTACCTGGAAGGCACCCTCCCTCTACTTGTTTGTCAAATGGTTCTGATTCTCCAGGGTGAGCACATGTTCTTGCTGTTCCATATTTCTTTCTATTTCGTATTCTAGTTACCCACTTAACCAAAATATGTTGTACAACATGTGTTTCATACAAGGCACTGAAGGCAGGGTAATAGTGTAGTTTTTGTTGTGCACTTGAACATGGAATTTCCCTGGTCTCTTTTCCTTTTATTATTTTCACAAGTTCAGTCAGGTTGATTATGATTCCAGTTTTGTCTCGCAATTCAATTTTCTTTTCTTATATTTGGATACATAAATGACCTTGCACTGGTTCACCCATTATCTGGATATGAATGAAGATTAAATAATACTCCATTTCCTGCATATGTTTGCAACCTTATTCATGCCTGTGACTCCAGTTTAAGGCAGTTTTGTTAAACTGATTGATAGATTACAGTACCCATATGGTCTTGAGATTGAAGTCCAATCAACCAGCTTGATTAGTTACTCTCTACGAATATAGTTGGATATTTAGAACTTCACACGTAGCTGGGAATACTTTAAATCACTTTTCCATGTATGAGGAATGAGGCCTCTAGTGAAATCATTTGGCAATGCACTTGGTGTATATGAATCTTGGTCGCATATATTTCAGATGGAGATCACATGGCTCATCATGCTGTAACTTTTTGCAGACTGAGCAGTTGTGAGAATTCCACCCAGCGAAAGGTCTCAGCAGCTATGAGCTCTCTGCAGGGATACTATGGCCTTCCACCAACAGATCGGAAACCTAAATCTGCAAGTTTTGATATGGGAACTACTGATCATCTAGAAAATGGAACTTTGGCTAGATATTCATCATTAATAAACTCACCTTTGACCCGCCCCCGAAAATCCAGAAGCTACGGCAATGGTCTTGTGGAAGAAAATGGTGAACCATTAAACAGCCTGCCCATTGCAGATTCGGGAGAGGTTGAGTCCGACAAACGCAGAGAGAAAGTGATAAGAAGGCGCCAGAAATCCGAAGCTGACTTCAACTGTAGGACCCCAGAGAAGCTGCTAAGAGAGGAGAGCGTTAGCAGTAGCAGTAGTCTGATCTCACCGATAACAGGTAAAGGCTTAGCTCAGAGACCCAAGTCAGGCAACCGCATAACGTTAGGAGCTGATTCAGAGGCAGGCGGGTTGGTCAATATGGCAGTAACATCCGGCGACCAATATGCTGATGACGGATTAGATAGAGTACAGAAATCATCAAGCGCTTCGAGTTTACAAGATCAGGAGAACGGAGGGGCATCAATCTGGTCAGCATCCAAACTAAAGTTGAAATCAGACTTGCAAGCACTTTCAACTGCAGCTATTGCAATACCAATATTTGATGGGTTGACACCTATCACAGGCCGCAAAAGCAAAGCTGCCATTGATTAGTTCTTCAAAAGCTGTCATTTTATTTAAATCTCTTATTGATTTGCCAGTTTCAAGAGTAAATAGAAAGGAAAGGAATCAAAATAAAAAAAATTGTACTGTTAGTGGTTGAGCATGTACATTGACTTCAACTCTGGCAAAGATAGAACCAAAATGTATATTAGATTTATAGGTCTGGAGAGAACAATTTGTACTATCTTGTTTTTATTTTGCCATCTTTTAATCCAGTTTTGTAAGTACAACAGTTTCACACTATTCTTTATAATCCTCTATTACAGTGATTGAGAATGTAGGATTTTCAGTTGATATCGAGCACAGCTTTTGGTTATAGATTTGCAAGGTGTTTTCCGAATCAACTAGATATATAAATTGTATACATCAAGGTACGATCTCTGTTACTAATACTAGCACTTAAAAAGATAAGCACCCGCGTAAAAGGTTCACAACTATTAAAAATAAATCTTTTTCATCTAAATATAGCTATTAGACCATTAAGCTCATAAATCAATCAAGTCAGAACCAGTATTCCAGAGCTTCTACAATTGAAGACTTTGCAAGAATAGTCTCCGATTATAATTGAAACAAATACCAAAGCAACGAAGTTGCAATTCCTGATTCTTTTTAAAGGTGCATACAGATCATCTATATATATTCTTCTAAACTCGTCAACAACACTGTTTGCATGCTTCTCTTCAACCCTTAAAAAAAGAAGTGAAACATCCATTTTTAAGGCCTTTCTATGCAAACCATCCTCGGAATCAACATTCAAATGACTTCTCAGACCATACTCAATATTCATGCAGTCACACCTATCTTCCTATGATTTGCTTGCACAAGAATACTATAGCCTACAAGCAAAAACAGAACGAAACGTGTAAATACACACACACACACACACACACACACACACATATATAATCAGACACAATTGTTGGATACAAAAATGCAGCATTCTTGCTCATTGGTTAAAACCTTCTGAAAAATGATAGCAGATACAAAAGGCTGCACTAGCATACAAAACCCTAGCATGATACTGTTCTTCAAATGCATGAACTCAATGCAAAAGAAGTCTCTGAATAGTAACAGATACAGATTCTCAACTTAAAGTTCCCTGATATTGTTCCTTGGAATCTCAAATGCATGTCCAAATGATAGCTTCATGCGGTATTTTACATTATGTTCATGAACCTGACAAATGGCAACCTATGACCAGTGGGATTTAATGCAACTACTTGAATCAAATATATGTTGGAATTTCCTATCAACTTACAATCTGTATAGCTTGGATATGACAACAAACTAAATAAAGGAGGCACAAAATAGTTTCTCTTCCAAAGAGATCATCCAAATGACCAAATATCAATTAAGGTGCACCTAATAGATCATGAAGGCAAATCAACTAGCTATATGACGAATCAAAATAAATTGTATAGTAAGCATATAATTATGGGCAAAAGAACCAAGAGAGAAAAAACAGGCAACTCTACTGGATTTGGAATGGGTTCTATATAAACTGAAGTTAAGAGATCAAACTCATGAAAAACAATTCTGTATTAAACGATTGGGTGTGTTACAAACAGAACAAGAAATTCACAAGGTGGTGTACTAATTTGTAAGTTAAAAGGCTGTTAGTGAGTATGTGCCATCAATTGTAAGCTACCTGGGAGAACTAGCTTTACATTCAGGCATAAGTCCACATGAAAAATATATCTAACTAACAAAAGCTTTGAGTTGTCCAGACCCGATAGTCCATGTCATATATTTACCTCGACATTTTGCAGCAGATTGACTTTTAGGAAGTTTAGGACTTCATTCCGTGATGGATGACCAAATTGAACTTCACAGCATTTCAGGTTCCATGATGGATGACCAAATTGAACTTCACAGCATTTCAGGTTAATGATTTTCCAAAACCTGTAACAATGTGATGCTTAGTTTCCATATAATTCAGAAATTTAACTGTCCCCCAACAAATGAAGTCAAATCATGCAATGAAATAATTATTATTTTCAAATGACTATATAAAGTTGGTAGATGCCAGCTGAAATTATCATCAGGGCCAATTCGACAAACAAGAATCTTCACCCCCCAACCCCCCTGAAAGCTAAAGAGGCTTCGATGTGAAGTCATTTAATACATCTGAATATATTACTGTAATTAACACTTGATAATTCGATACGAAACTCCTATGAAAATACTTTTGGAACTCATCTCTCATGCAAGCAATTTTGTATCATAGTAACAACATAAAACTAGTTAATTAGCCATATTCCCAACACTAGTCAAGTTCTCTGACTGAAAAAAATCAGTCGAACTTAACAAGTAGAGGATATTGCAAGCAGCCAAGAACTAAATAACTTTGACGACTAAGTACAGATCAGACCAGTCCTTGACATGGTTTGGGCTGCATCAGTTAAACTCCAAGTACGTTATCCAATTATGATTTAAAGACATGTAGCAAAGAGCCAAAGACACATATCGTTTCAATGTCCTACAAGACAATTATATGTTACCTGAAAAAAGTGCACTACTACATCTAATATAAACATATACAGTCATAGTCTAAAATAACTGGCATGTATCAGTACGAGCAATTTACCAAATGACTGATCAGTTGAACCATGATCAAGTTAACTACTTAGGCCAGTGATTAAGAGTTCAGATTTGACAACCATAGACAGAGATTGATGTCAAATATACACTAATTTTATATGGTCTACCAAAATCCAATAGAAAGTAACAGCATTTCAATCACAAAGGTTAAAAAACAAGGTAAAAAACACAGACCAGTATTCACATGAATCCACAGCTTAGTTTCACTTTCCTAAATACAAAAGCATTATGAGTAAGGAAATGTAAAATAGCACGTAATGATACATATAAGAGCAGATTAAACATTTTAAAGATTTTTTGTGGTGCTTAGTACATCAATAAAAACCTGACAACACAACAGCTATTTCTTTGGAAATCTCCTAAGATACGAATTTCCTTGATAAAATTGGTACATGATACCAAATGAGAGGGACGGAATTTAATGATGTTCCAATGAAATGGTATTTCATTATAAACTGCTACTTACAATCTTAATTTAATTGGGATAAAGTAAAACCTTCAAAACTTATAAGTCAAAACACCAGACTACATCATCCCTCCATGCAGCACATCTGCTTCAGTGGATCTCTCATGTAGTAGTAATATTCTAAAGAATGATAACAAGTCAATTCAATCTAGACCAGAAGGTAAAAGGGAGCTACCTCTGGAACCATTTACAGTAGTCTCTGTCACTATCAACTAATCAAGCTCCATCAGATTTTTCAAGTCTGAAAATGAATATACATTGAACAATTCATCATTTCCCTTTACCCTTGTTTTATTATAGTTTATCCTTCTTTTAGAATACCTTTCCCTTGTTTCTTTTTGTACCTTAAACAAGCACTCAACAGGGTGAGTAGCATATGAAAGAAAGATGGCTAGACAAAATACCCAGGAGATAGTGTGTTGGTAAAACTAGACATCTTGTATTCTCTGTTCAAAATGGTAATATGTGACTGCCCGGTGGACAAAATCCTTACAATAATGACATTACTCCTACTCCGCAAAGCTGCTCTTTACATTCAATAAAGCACGTGTACTTTTCCAGGGTAATTATTCTTAAATGCACTGAGTTAAGGCAACAAATTTCAATTTGACAAAATATTTATCTTACGACTTCAATTTCAGCAGTCAGCACCCAACTCAGTTATAACCATATAAAATGCTAATGACTTTGGGATACATACTGAATAGTTAAAGCACAGCTTTACATAAGAACACATATGTCACTAGAGGAGAAAAGCACGCAACAGGATGCACATACTTAAATAATGCGGAGCATGAAAATTTAGACATAATAATGCGGAAAAGGAACAATGAAAATTCCAAAGCCACGTACTTTGCTTGAAAGTTAAAATTCTCTATTTTCAGTATAATTACAAGAGTTAAGAAACAGATGTACTAACCAAGTCAGAAACATGGGCCTAAACTTGGAAGCAAATGTTCTCGGGATACATGTCAGGAAAAATTACAATATACAGTCCTGCCAGGAGTCCCAAAAAGATCTCTACAATGCCGTCAAGTGGTAGAAGATTCTGTCTACAAGCTGAAACTTCCTCTGAAGCAAGATATAATGTAAGTGTAAGTTTCCAACTTTCCACTGCAAACAGCACTGAAAGCAAAGCAAAAACATTCAAGAGAGAGAGAGATAGAGAACTAAATAATAATTAATTAATTAATTAATTAATTAAT
>JAYMTH010001129.1:0-16158 GCA_036897465.1 Pelargonium australe | reverse complement strand
TTATTATTATTTTTTTTATAATCTTAATTTAAAAAAAACCCACCAATTTCAATTTGATCATCGACTACACAAATTTATTTTATATTTTCCAAACTCGCACAACTTAAAAGTTTGTTTATATGTGTTCGTGTTGAGTTCATTTTGGTTCGAGTTAAATTCATATTGGTTTGCAATTATTTTTTATACACTACAATCTTATCTTGAAATTTTTTCTATTCATTTCTTGATCCAAATGTTTTTGAATTTTAGCGTTTCAATTTGTTTATGAACTAATAGAACTTTTATGGACATGCAACAAAAATTGAGTTGGAGTGAGAACAATGAGTTCGAGTTGAGTTCATATCAGTTCGCGATTATTTTCAATACGTTATTGTCTTCAACTGAAAGTTCTTTTATTCAAATATTCTCGATCCAAAAGTTTTTTGAATTTCTACCATTAATTTGTTTTTGTATTGATGAGGCTTATAAGTACATGTATCCAAAAATGAGTAAAAACAATGTGTTGAGCAAATACTCGTCGAGAGTAATTTTGTCTAAATTAGTAAAATGATAACAATTCTATTTTATTATCTGTTGATAAATCAAACGACAGATCTGATTGCAAATTTTATCTACTGCTCAATTTACCATGACGTCAGAAGTTGGAATGAATATCTGGTTATCCATTGAACTTTTTATTTGTCGTAATCCATTGTTGATATCCAATACATCGTTATCCAATTCAGACAATCAAACGCTACATGAGATTTTGTATCTTATTTTCTTATCTTGTTTCCAAGGAGTTGTTGAGTGCTATTGCTTGAAGTCATTACAGTTGACAATCATCCATGTGGTGTGTAATGGTTTTTTCTAATCAATTCAACCAAGCCTTAAATCCTTAATTTAAAACTCTCTTGCAAACTGTGTTTGGTTGTAACAAAACCTTATTCATATATTTTTTCCTTGATCACTGTGCAGGAACTGAAAGAAATGAAAGAATCAGTTGCAAAACCATATCTTGATCAACTTAAAGAGTTGCACGAGTCGTTAAAAGTCAAAGAGAAGGAGTTGGGAGAGCTTAATAAAATATCATCTGAACAAAAGCACGCCATGGAAGACCTTAATGAAAGATTAAGTGCTTCTGTGCAGTCATGTACTGAAGCGAATGAAATAGTGAATAGGTATGCTATTTTTCTTCTGTTTTTTTTTTGCTCACATTAACACTGATTTGTTTAGTCATTGGTTGTTTTACTTTTACCTACAACTGATAGTCTTATGTTTCATATTTTCTTGTCCACTTGGGTCAATAGCTTGAGAAGGATCATTGTTTTTCTGTTAGATGTCAGGTGAAAAGACAAAAACATAAAATATATATAATATTTCATGCATTTTTAAATCAGAATTTCTCTTATTGAAGCAATGCACCTTCTCTGCAGATTTTGACTTGAAGCGAATTAATAAAAAAAATAATTTAAGACATCCATAACAGTTTTCATTGAGGAATAGCAACTTCATTGGCTAAATGCCCAAGTTATATAATTACCCGACCCCTTTTATTTTCAGGGGTGAGGACTTTGGATGCTGCCACTATCTTTTCTATTCCCTGTACAGTTTTTGTATGAAAACACATTAACCTTACCAATGATAATGGTTAGTTTAATTACTTATTTATGTCTATTCCGGTCTTGGAGGAAATGATGTGTACTTTGTCATTCTTATCACAAGTTTGCAAATGCTGGAAGCATAAGAAAGCATATTAATGTCCTGATTTCTTGCTTCTAGTCAGAAGGCATCTATAGCTGAACTCAAAGTTCAATTAGATGAAGAACGAGATCAGAAAAGGAAAGAACGAGAAAAGGCTGCAGCAGATTTAAAAGCTGCAGTACAGAGAGTTCAATCAGAGGCTCAGGATGAACTAAAACGGCTATCTGATGCTGCCTCAAGACGAGAAAGTGAACTGCAAGAACTAATCAGCAAGCTACAGGTATGGGAAAACTATAGGTGTACTTGTCACTTTCTGTTTGAATTTTTCTAGGATGATTTATTTCTCTTCATTCTCAGGAATCAGAGAGGGAAAGATGCTTACTGATGGAAACCTTGAGGTCCAAACTGGTATAGTTGGCACTGACCTTTTAAATCTACTTAGTAGTGCACCATTTCCATCCTTCTATTAAACTTATAGAGGTCTGCTTCCTGGTTGCTTTTCCTGCCACAGGAAGACACTAGGCAAAAGTTGGTTATATCAGACAATAGAGTCCGAATGCTTGAAAAGCAAGTTGGTGAGAAGCAGCTAGCTTCAGCAAATGAAAGAAAAGTATATGCACTTCCTTATGCAGACCTCAAGTTATTCTATTTGATGATGCATCGCTGATTCCCGTATTTTGTTATACCCATTGGCAAACAATTTTGAGGCTGATTTTGTTGCATTATGGTACAGAGAGTTGAGGAACTGGAACATGAAATGAAAAGATTCAGGAAAGAGCTTGAGAGTGAAAAGGTAAAATATGAAAGTTTTCTTTTTGCCTTGCCAGTTAGTGTCAATTGGTTCAATGTGAAGCCTCAATAGTCATTACATTGATGTTTGCTTGATTTTGTAGTACATTTTTAGGACCTCTTATAATAGTAATCTTGATCACTTTCATAATTTCATACATGTGAGATGCTAGAGTTCTTAAAATTCTATACTTGAACTTTCATTGAAGTTATACTTCATTCCCCCCCCCCCAAATATATATAATTAGGTGGAAGATAAAGCAAAGAAATAGGCTTTCTGTTTTTGGTGTTAGTATGGCTTGAATATTTTTTCACTATAAAAACATATAAGAGGTCTTCTGCCAGATTTGCTTCAATAATAAGACACTTGAGTTGGTGGAGAATAAGAAATCATGTATATATCCACAGGTGATAAGTATTTTGTGAGGCTACTGTACTTTTTAGTATCAATTATCTGTTCATTGAATTGTATACTTGAATACCAGATTTGAAGAATTTAACTCTGTTTCTCTAGCTTATGGTAATAAGAGTGACTATATGGGATATCCTATCATAGACATTATGAAATTGACTATATGGAATACCGAGACTGCACTTTACAATTGTGTTGCCTCAATTTCCAAAAAGTATCTGAGTTTTCTAAAGTCTTTGGTTTAGAAGTGTTTAAACATATGTTTCTTTAGTTGTTGGGTTTCTTCATTAAAACAAACATCATGTTTGTAAAAAACATCCTGTTTGACATGAATTAGTTTCCTGACATCCGATTCACTCATCTATTAATATTATTGTTTCTAATCGTATCTTCTCTTCTCATTAGCATTCTAAGTTTCTGAGAATTTTATTTTATTTTCAGGTTATCAAGAATCAAGATCACAATTCATAAATTCACGATTAATGGATTCTAATACTTATTCATTAGATGTAAGTGAGTGTGTGAAACGGTAAAACTTACAAAGTACTTATACATATTAAATGTCACTAATTCACTAATTTTTGTGTGTTATTTATTGTAGGATGACACTCCTTCGACGATGCCTCCTCCTAATGAAGTAGACCAAGATGTTGGCAACAAGAGGAAAGCGACATCAATGGCCTCATCCAATGTTTTGAATGATGACCCTAAAGAGGAGCGTCGTTACTTGGAGAACAAGGGCAAGAAGAGGGCAAAGTATTGGGATTCATTTAAGGAGTACATATCCAAATCTAAGGTAAAAAGAGCTGAATGTAAGTTTTGCGAAAAAACTTTTGCTTCAGATTCTACTTTGGTAGGAACTAAGAACATTAGAAATCATGCAATTAAGTGCTCGATGAATAGTACAGTTGGTAGTTCTGGAACACAATCACAAGTTGTGGAAGGGAATGAAGAAAGTAGATTTCAAACATGGGTGGCAAATGCTAAAAATGTTAGGGAAGCAATATCATACATGATTATCGTTGATGAATTGCCATTTAGGATTGTACAAAAGGCTGGTTTTAGGCATTTATTGAGTGTTGCATGTCCCAATTTCAAAATGCCGTCTTATAGTACTATTCGTCGAGATTGTTACCAACTGTATTTGCATGAAAGGTCGAAGTTGAAATTATTCCTCCAAAACTCTTGTCAAAGAGTTTGTGTCACCACTGACAGTTGGACATCATGTCAAAGAGTCAATTACATGTGTCTAACTGCTCATTTTATAGATAATAACTGGAAATTGCAAAAGAGAATACTCAATTTTTGTCCAGTGTTGGGTCATAAAGGTGAGCAAATAGGCAAATCTATTGAAGCATGCTTGCTTCCTTGGGGGTTAGATGGTAAGCTTTTTACCGTTACAGTTGATAATGCTAGTTCTAATGAAGCAGCTTGCAATTATCTGATAAAGATGGCAACTGATAAAGGTTGGGTTAGTGATGGAAAATATTTACATATGAGATGCATTGCACATATATTCAACTTGATTGTATGGGATGGCTTGAAGGAGTATAAGAGTTCAATTAGTAGAGTTCGAAATGCAATCAAGTATGTGAGAAATTCTCCTAAGAGGCTGGAATCTTTTAAACAATGTGTTGAATTTTTGAAGATTGATTGCAAGTTGTCATTATGTCTTGATGTGTCTACACGATGGAATTCAACATATTTAATGTTAGATACAGCTTTGAAATATCGGCGCGTATTTGATAGAACTGAGTTTCCTACTGATTTTGATACTTTTGAGGAAGATGATGATAATGTGGATAAAGGTTCTCCCCAGGACGAGGATTGGGCAAAGGTGACATCATTGGTCACTATCTTGAAAAAGTTTTATGATTTGACTAATAAAGTGTCTGCTACATTGCACGTGACTTGCAATACTGCTTTATTTGATATCACTAGTGCATTGTCCATGATTAAATCGATGAGTCAGAGTGATGATCATGAGTTGAAGAAAATGGCTAGTAGAATGAGGGAGAAGTTTGATAAATACTGGGGTAGTGTGGAAAAGATAAACATGCTTGTGTACATTGCTGTTGTTCTTGATCCGAAAATGAAGATGGTGGGTGTCAAAGTGTCACTCAATAGCATGCATGGGGAAACCAAGGGTCGGGTAATGCTTGAAAAGGTGAAAGACGCTATACATGAATTGTTTGATGAGTACAATCGAATGTATATGCCATCACCAACTCCCAACGAGGTTCCTTCACCTCAACCTCAAGATGTTGAACTGGATGAGTGGTGGTTGTTAGCCATTGAGCAAGAAACTAGGAAAGAGAGGAAGAGTTTGGGGAGATCTGGATTTATGAGATCCGAGCTTGACCGGTATTTGAGTGAGGACATTGAGGATAAACGTTGCAAGGACATCTTGCTTTGGTGGAAATTGCATTCTCCTAGATTTCCTATTCTTGCACGGATGGCACGCGATATATTGGCTATGCCAGTTTCTACAGTTGCTTCAGAGTCCGTATTTAGTACTGGAGGGCGTCATCTAGATTCATTTAGGAGCTCCTTGCTTCCAAAGGTAATTTATTATTTTTCAATAATTATTTGTCTAATTTAGTAGTCATTGCATAAGTTTTAAATTGTTTATTCTTCTTTTTCTTTCAAAGACGGCACAAGCTTTGATATGTGCTCAAGATTGGATTCGTCAATCGTCTCGCCCTGAAGCCCCCATAGTTGGCATGGAAGAAGATTTTGAAGAGTTAGAGGAATTTGAGAAAGGTATCAAAATATTTCATTTATTATTTGTTAATTGTGCTTTGTTTTCTCATTTGTATTTATCAATACGTTGAATAATTTTTTGAAACAATGTCTAATTTTAGAATTGCCAATCGAAGAAATGGATGAGCAACATGAGTTTATTATGTATTCCTGAGAAAATTTGATGGTACGAATTCGAGACTTTATCAAATCTTCTATAATTCATTAATTGCATGCTTATATATGGACAATAATTTGTTTGTTTATTTGCATTTTGTATTGTAGGTGGTTGTTCGATGTTCGGAAGTTGTGGAGATTAAAATTTGGAAACATGGACTTCGACATTAAGGCTATTGATTTCGTGTTTGTTTGTAATGTTTTGATGATACTATTTAAACTTTTTCACGTTACATTTGGATTTTGGCTCGTTGATGCCTTTATGGTTTTGTAATATGTAATATTTGGGCATTATAGTAAGGACTAAGAACTACGTAGGGCTTGATCCCTTTTTGGGTACGTAGGCAACCCGTTTCCATTTGGGTGCAGCTCTAATTTGAAACTAAAATTATTGTGACTTTATCTAATTTGAGTAATAGCCCTTTGCTCCATTGACTTATAACTTATGGCAGATTTGTGGGTTCAATCCTACCAATTTTTTTCATATGAATGTTATTTGATTCTCACGAGTATCTGTTTAAGTACTGATACATATATAGATGCATATGTGAAAACCAATAGAGTAACCCTTTAGGGTGTTTATTTTTTTCTTCTTCCACTCAAATGTGATCTGGTTTATTAAGTGTGATATTTTGAGTACGGTTTTACAAGCATTTGCGCGTACAAACAAATACTTTCGGGTTGGATCCGGAGGGCAAGTTGGTATAGATTGTCGGCGACCCTTCGTATTATGGTTTGATGGGCATGTTAGTATATAATTGATCATTTGGTAATGATGCTTGATTTTTGTGATTGAAATTCACATAATATAATGTTACATTTCTTACATTATCATTCATTTCTTCCTAGTATGCAAAAAGGAATAAACAAAAATTTAAATTTGTGTACATATGTAAAGCATTAATATGTTTTTTCAAAAATAAATAAATAAATAAAAGTAAAACCGGGTCAAACCGGGCTAGACCGGTCCGGGTGCCGGGTTTCCGGTCCGGGCTGCAACCCGGTATACACCGGTCCGGGGTATCGTTTGCCTTGAACCGGTCCGGGTCGGGTCAAATGAACAGCCCTAATTGAGTTATTGACCGGCCCAAACCTAAAGAAAAAAATATATCGAAACCCTTTTGGAGGTAGCGACCTATAAAGGCAGTTCAAAGATACAGGGTTTGGGCTCTTCTCTTTTTCCTGCAACCGAAGCTTCTACAGAGACAGTGACGATGACGAGTGCAGATCCGGAGGCGCTAGACTTCGAGCCGGAGGACGACGACCTCATGGACGAGGACGTCGACGCCTCCGCCTCCCCGCGCGCTCCTTTCCCCAAGCTCAAGTCTGCCATCACCACCACCGCCCCAAGGAAGACCAAAGGCCGTGGATTCAATGAGGCTCCCAACTCCGACCGCACCAAACGCCTCTCTGGCCGCGACTTCGACTCTCTCAACACCGATGATGGTCCCGGTCCTCAGCGATGTATGTTATTTCTCACCTCGTTTTTATTTTTTTTTATAAATTAGCATGCTAGGGTTTCATCATTTTGTGATTTCGATTTTTTATGGTTTCTAGGGTTTTTCGGCTTTTTGAATAGAATTATCTTTCTGTGCCAATATTGCTCTCCTTTGATTAAAGGCCATAAATTTTGTCAAGTTTGCACGGATTCTATGCCTTATACCAGTTCTTGTTTCCTGAAACCAGTTTCTATGGAATTTATGTGCTTTACGAGTGGAAATTGGAATAAGGGTTCACTTTGCTTTCTTTGTCCTAAGACTCTCAATTAGTGATGTTAATGGAGAGCCTGATTTGTAATACTATGTGAATTTAGCTATTCATTGTGTAGTTTTATCCATTTCTCTGTGAGTGGAAGGCGAGCTACACATTGTTATAAAATTGTAATTTACAACAATTGGAAATTGGTTTCCCCTTCAATGATTTTATCAAGATTTAGGAGTATTATAATTCTAAATTGTTTGTCCCAGCTAAACAGCAGCCTGAAAGTTGGAGATTAGTTTTAGCATATCATAATTTTTTGTGCTGTCGTTGGATACCAATGTAATACACAATCCTGGAGTTGCACTGTCAGTGTGCATTGTGTGCAAGTTTGATAATGTTAACCAGTTACAATTTTGTATCAGCTCATAGGTTGCAATTTTCTTACTCCCTCCATCCCATCCCAAAATGAGTGTCCATTTCTTTTTTAATTTTTTGTCCACAATGTATTCTCACTTTCTTTTATGGTTTGCTATGTATGATTTACCAACAATATCTCAAGATTAGTTAATTAGAACCTCTGAGTTTGTTACTATAAAAGGGCATGTGGATATTACTATATAAAGAGGAAATTCCAATTCTAATTAACTTATCCTTAGTTTTTGTAAAAAGAGGAAGTGGATACTCATTTTTACATCTTGGGATGGAGGGAGGGAGTAATTTTTTTTATTAGTAATCTTTTTTAACATAATTTATCTTGTGTATGTAGCAATTGAAGGATGGATCATTCTGGTTACTGGAGTTCACGAGGAAGCCCAAGAAGATGATCTTCAAAATGCATTTGGAGAATTTGGAGAGATCAAGAATTTGCATCTAAATCTTGATCGTCGCTCTGGATTTGTCAAGGTAAGGAAATGAAATGTTTTGTACTTGAATTGGCAATGATCCAAACATGCAAATACACTCTTTTTATGTTAGCTATTTTATTAATATTTTAGTGCAGTCATATGTTTATGATATTTTTGGGGTGCAAGTTGTATTTGATTACTGTAATGGTGCTAAAAGTTTGTGGTTATCAGATTTGAAATATGAGGTGATTGGAGTTTGGTGTTCTCCATTAGTAAAAAGAGAAGAAGTTTGGATCAGCAAACCATAAGATACATAAAACATTTTTCATAATAAACAATTAGAAGATTGAGGAAATAATAATATTCAACTATGACTTATTGACTTCTAAGGGGTAGTAGGTAACTCCTTACCTACGTTGGACCAAAGCTGCGACGCAAAAAGATTTGGAAGTATGATTCACCATTAAAAAAACGTGATTTGTTAGGAGGCACTTTTTAATATTTTTCATTAAAAACTATATTTTATGTGTAACAAGTTAAACAAAATATAGTTTTAGATTATATTTAAAATGAAATAAAGAATTTATTAGTATTAGTATTATTCTTTGTAAATTAAAAATCTTTGATAAGAAATTAATCGAATGGATCACATGTTCCTGTGTGAGAACCCCACATACCCCTTTCCTTTTCTCTCAAGTCTTATCAGTCCTCACATTTCCTGAGAGCATCACCTACTCCCAGTTTCCTTCTTACTTTTCTCTCTTCCAAAGCAATTCCTTCTCTATCATGCTTGCTTCTCCATTTCGGATTTCCATCTCATGTCTGCTGGACAATATATGTCGCCTGTTTTTTTTATTCTTCAGCAAACTGACTTGTGAACAATACAAACTGGTGAATGTGGGTGTTGGATTCACGAATTTGACACAAATTGTCTGTCTATCTAACACGGTGTGACATAGCCCCTTACCTATCTTAATTTGTGAGACATAAGCAAGATATGCAGAGCATAGTACCTTATATTATCGATTTGATTAATATTATTATTATTTTGCTAGCCCTGTCCATTTAATGAACTGCAAATTAATTCTAACACATTGTGTTTGATGTGACCTCTTTAGCTATGTAGGCCTTTATCAAATAATCTGTATGTGGGCTCTGTATCTTGAACTCTAGGGTACAGTCTGTTTGAGCTGTTCAGAACTAGAGCAATGAACCTTCACAAATTACACATATTTATAGAAAGTCTTATTTGGTATCCAGGGGTAGGACGTAGGATCCAAATGCTCAATTGTCCAAAGAAAATATCTGCTTTCAAATTAGTTGAATGCCATAAATGTATTTTGGATGATCTAATCTACCTCTATAATGGGCATGTACGGCAATGGTTAACTGGTTTGTGCTGTCCTCAACTGGCCACATTACTAATATTATTTTAATTTTTTTCGTTTCAATATATAAGATGTTTGGAGCATCCATCTTAAAAATGTTAGAAGTTTTGGAGTCCAAAAACTTCTTATCATTGCAACAGTTAAGTTTGTGACTGGACTTTTAGTGTTGTGCCTTTCATGCTTAGAAAATATCTTGAGTCATCAAGTTAGTGCTCTAGGATTATTCTAATAGTTGGAAGGAAATTCTAATATACTAGTTGCTCAAGTTGCCTGTATCTTTTATCAGTTCACTAATCCAGCAATTTTAATCTCAGAAAATGCTATAATTGCCCTCGTAAAGAATGATCCATTCATATCTGTTTTTGGTTTTGATATGATATCATTTAGTTTTTGGTTTTTATATCCCGTTCAGATTGGTGATGTGCATTTTGTGCGGGTAACTTGACTTTGACTTGATCTGATACTTATTTGTAATTTTTCAATAGGGGTATGCGTTGATTGAGTACGAAAATTTTGAGGAAGCACAGGAAGCAATATCCAAAATGAATGGAGCTGAGTTTCTTCTTCAGACTATCAGTGTTGACTGGGCGTTCAGTAACGGGCCTCTAAATAGAAGGAATACGAAGAGGTTTGTCCTTTTAATTTTGATACCATTACTTTCTGAAGGATGCTCTCTCCCATTCTGATGGTGAAAATTAATAGAAGGGAAACTGGAAAGTATTACTGCTTAATGCCTATATTTTGGTGTTTAAGAGAGTTTGTTAATGTTTTATTATACTTGACTCTCCATAAATATATTGTGCATATTGTTTTTAGAAAAATGATCCAAAGAGATTTGCCTGGATCCTTGCAACAAATCCATATATAAAAAGGAGAATATCAAAGTATTTTATCATATTCTAAGCCTCAATGCTTCCATTTTAAGGTGGTTGACACCCACCACTAAAGAGAATAAATTATAGTGCTAAGTCAACTAGCTAGAGGTGTTGTTCATGCATTAGCTTTGATGCATTGAAGCTAAATTGGATCCTAGCTTGCTTGTTGCCTGATGGCTACCCTATATTCGTCTTCAGCTACTTGTACCTCTTTGACGTTTAGCTAAAATGTTTCAATAAAATTGCAGGTCAACACGAGGACACCGATCAAGAAGTCCCAACAGGAGATACTAGTGCTACCTATTGTGTTTGCTCGATTTGTGGGGGTTTGTGCATTTTCAACGTTGCTGGGATTTATGTTTGCTTTAAAAGCGGAGAGTATTGTATTTGATGTGTGATGCTCTGGATTTATGGATTTTTGTCTGTATAATGAGAGGACCCGACTCTTGCGCCCTTGTTATCCTATGGTGCTTTCGAAGACAATTTCCTTGTAACTTTGATTTTATACTGTTACTCTTTTATAATTATTTAGGAGACTTTAGTTTGATGGATGTGTGGAATGGTCTGTGTGTACCATGAGATTCAACTTCAAATCTGTGCTAGATTCGTGTTTAACCATGTAAAATTGCCCAAATATTTTGATCAATCTCTTAGATTGTACTTGAAGAATGTGTCAAGAAATGTGAAACTAGGGACACAATACAACTAATTTTGTGCTATAAAGATAATTTCATTTAAACATGTACCAAAATATCTATAGAATGTTGGTATCTCAAGTAATTCAGATCTATACATACAACAAGAAAGTTACAAACTAAGTGCCCTTTATGTATTTGCATATTGTGTCTAATGATTCTTGTGTTTACAACTACATATTTGTAATTTGTACATTTCATGTGTTCAGTGTTTGCGTGTATATCATTGTCTCAAGATGCCAGAGCAGTCCAGTAATTTGCTATGCACAAGCTTGTTGGTGTTCCAATGGTTCGCGACCATATCCAATGCGACTCCTCGACTTTTCGCATTTCTCCCAACTACAATACAACAGGTCACATTTCCTAAATATATTCATATAGGAAACTTATTGTAAAACAATTTATATTGCTGTTGCTTACTCTTCCATCTCTTAGCTCGAAGATCGCTGCATCCTCCGAAAATGGAATTGGCCGAGTAGATGCAACCTGCGTACATATATACGTTCAATACACAAACTTGTACACACAAAACCATTCTTAATGTATTGCATTGCATTGCAGGCTAACCTTGGAATCACAATTTCTGATGGCATCGTCGTCCACGTATCGATCTGCTTCTTTTTCTGCATACTCTTCACCAATGCACACTTCTCCACCTTTCCTTTCCTTTTGCTCCCATTGTTTCCAGTTATTGTTATCCACACCCATCAAAGGAAACCCACAGTTTTTCCATTTCCATTGCATTTCCATTTGGTCCATGTACCGTAGATACACATTCCCATCCGAACCAATCAAGAAAAGTTGATTGCCTTGGAAACACGGCCCAGGTGACCCAACCAAGATCACACCTTTATCCGGCGTGCCATGTTCCACCCAGTTCCACCCATCCAACTGGTTCCACTCATATTCGACTAGTCCACCATCTTCTGAAAACATGAAGAGTGAGCCTGTTAGGGATGCCGGAGATGTCCTCATAGCAGTTCCCGGCAATCTTGATAGGATCAAATGCTGAGACTGGTAATGCTCGTGCCACAATCCCGTTACTTTGTTATACTGATATAATCGCCCATTCCTTCCAACCACAAACACTATATTTTCCCTCAACAATTCCTGATCTACTATGCTTGCTACTTTAGTATCCACAGGGTTTTTACAATCCTTCCATCTAAACTTCCTAAGAGCAACCTACAAGACAGATAAAATTCATAAACCTTCACTGATAATGTTAAATTGATCATATTGACATTTTTATTTATTTATGTTGATATGAAATGAAGTTGATGACTCAACTCATGTACTAGTGGATCTGTTTAGTCTCTTCAACTTACTGTAAATTGTAGTAATCTTCCATTTTTGCTCACTAAGAACAGTGCATCTTCTGGCGTAACTTTGATAGGTTTACCTGGCATGTGACCCCATGGCGGGCCTCCAATCGCGTGTCTTCCTCTTCTCATAGCGGTACAATTTATCCATCCCAAATCACTACCACTCCTTTCTCTAATAAGTACACTCCCATATATGTCAACCATAAACAAGCTTCCGTTGTAATTGCCTACAGCGCCTCTCATAGCCGTTGGGTGCTCATGCCTCAGCCAGAGCCATACACTTTCTGTATAAAGATACTCGAAAGTGAAACCACCATCTGTTACTATGAAAAATGATCTGCCTGGATGCATCACACGCATACGGAAGTTTGTGTTGGTCCAATTGTCAGGAACTTTATATTCTTCGAACGATTTCATGACCAAGCTGCTACTTGATGTCCCTGGAGGTAAGTAATCTTGTTCTGCTTGGCTTGACTTTCGCCTTCTTATCATTTTCCTTGTACTTGTCGAATCATTTGGCTCATCTTTTATCCCCGTTATGCAGTTTGTAGGTCCTCGTTCTTCTGTGCAATATTCTGCATTCCATCCTTCAGTCTCCGGGGCATCTAAAATCGACCAAACATACTTGGTTGATGCTTTTTTCCGAGCATAAGCTTGATGCGTTGGTCCTGAAGTTTCACCACCAAGTCCTTGTAGGTGAAGCTCTGCAAGCCTGCCATCATCCAATGGGAACAATATTCTACCAAGATGAAATTGTAGACCCGGAATAGCTCTTGCAGCTTTTGCGTGTACGGGGTGCATATGACTCACCCATGATTCTTCCATCCGGTACTCTTGAGCACTACCTGTCTTCACAATATATATAGTATTTACTGTTTTCTATTCAAAAGAATATACTTATATGTAAGTTTTGGACATAACATTTTGTTTTTGTTGACTTTACATTGGCAAAAATGCTAGTAGTGCTTATCATGAGCAATTTCTATTTTGTTGCTGATAAAGTAAGGAACAATTTGGATGGACAAAATCATCTGATACAACAACTAAACATTTTTGTCATCGTATTGTGACTTCAGTAACATCTGATGAAGTAGAATTTGATAGATGATATGATACGAGTAAATACTAAATAGATAGTTAAGTTGCTCTGATATATAAATTAGTTAAACAGTTTCTCTAATCTATTTAGCCTGGTCAAAATGAATGACTTGGTTTACTTATGATGCCTTCACTTACCTGAATGTATCGGCATTCGGTATTCATAAACGGATCCCACGGATGTTGTAAAGAACAATGAGTAAAACTTGTTGAATTCATCTTGCAGAACCGGAGTGATAGATGTCAGGTTTTGATTTCTAGGACTTCCATGGACGATCCATTTCCACTTCCTCTGGTGAAACCGCCTCTCAACCAAATTCCCATTCTGTATATATGTTCATTAAATTTAAATCTTTTTGAGAAATATGTATCCATATTTGCAAGCTGAGAGACATACTATCAACTCTTAGGTGTAACGAGAAGGTTGCACTCTACAGACAGAAGATACATAAGCACTAGATGATAGCATTTTGACTATATTTTTTGCTATGCCGAGATCATAAGTATTAAATGCTGGTAACTTATAATATTGCTAGTTATTCCGAAGAGTTTGATATCACAAAATCTTCAAGACTCGTTGATTTACCAGAGACAGTACCTTCGTTAAAAGAAAGAGGGATATGGAATGCTCTTCACCCAAGCCATGTAAAGTAAAGCCCATTGATGGCATCAGCGAAGAATCATGTGCTGCTCGGTCTTTCCATATATGCTTCTTCCACGAAGGCTTTGAGCTTCTGTCATATTCATAGAGATCACCTTTCGAACTGCAACAATTTCACGTTGAGCTTAGTTCGATAAACTCCAAAATCAAATCAAGACAATAGTAGTAGGATCCTGAATGAATCTGTTTCAATCTGGCTTAGAGGTTCTTGAGAGAATCCAAGTACCAAGAATCATATAGAATAAAAGATCACCTTATCGTATATAGTACTTGTGCTTTAGAAGCAGCATCAGCTATGGCTGCAACATTAGCTCCGCGGGGTCGCCCATGATCTAACCATCTGTTCAAGTGTTCATTAGAGTCTCCCCTTCAGAATCTACATTGTAAATAGAGACTACAATTCAAAACTAAGCCTCTAGCACTAGCTACTAGCTCTTTCTTGTGTATAGGAGTCTCACCTTGGTGGGTCAACCTCAGTAAGTTCCAAAAGTGACCCATTGTTTGTGCAAAAATACACTCTCCTGCCACAAAATCCAGCAAAAACAAAGTGCTTATTAGTAAAAAAAGATTCAACAGAACAAGTTTGTGCATGCATCAATTGGACTATGATGTACTCACATTCTGTCCTGTGAAACAACACCAGATTTTATTTGGATTTCAGGTGCAAACTCTACCCAAACAGGCTGTGAGCTCTCAGTGAGTTGTAACTGAAAGAGAATCATATATATGATGAGCATGAACTAGGGCAGTTTGTTTGTTTCCTCCCAATATTTTATCCCAAAAACAACATAAATTACAAGGATAAGCTAAAATTAAGCTGATGATGAGATTGAGAATCTACCTGATACAAGATTCCTGATTGAGAGAGAGCAAGAATGGTCTGATTGACAATGAAAACTGAGATGGCATGAGGTGCATGTATTGGCAAATCATGAGGAGCAAGAACCCAGTGGACTCCATTCCAAAACCTCTCATAGATGGACCCACTTTGAGCAGTGACCCATATGGATGTCTCAGACATCTTGGTCAATGAAACTCTCTTTCTGATTGGCAGAGCCACATCTCCATCTCCATCTTCTTCTTCTGGTGATTGCTTTTCTTGATCATGAGCACCACCACCAATCAGACCCACTTTTGTGCAGCTACCATTGACACAAGAGAGCAGATCATAAGGCAATTCCAGCTCCACCCAGGTGTTGGTGTGCTCTCTGTACTCCCAGAAGCGATCTGTTTTCTGGTGGAATTGTGGATTGGTGTGCAGAAGAAAGTGAGTTGAAGCAGAGTGAAGAAGCAAGAGAAGGCAGATGATCTTCAAGGAGTGGCTAGACATGGAAAGGAGAGGAGGGCAGGTTCAAAAATCTAAACACATGAGAGCTTTGGTTTTGTACCTTTTTGTGGTGCCCCATGTGTACCTTCATATCATATTTGAAAAGAAGCAAGAAGAGAGGTTGGTGGTGGGGCAAGGGTCCAGTATGCAGGGCCGGATACTAGGCAACATAAACTAGCCACTTTTATGTTTGGCCCTGAAATATAATGGTTTGAGCTTCTACTAAGAAAATGTATATCCTAATGTGTTATTGTTTAAAGTTTTTCTACTATGTATTTATCTGACGTCGGACTTTTTTTTTTTTTTATCAGCAAACAAGTGTACTTTTATTAAGAAAGAGAATGAAAGAGTACAGGGAAAAAGTCAACGGATGACTATTGGGGTTCCCAAAAACAATTAGGGAAATAAAAACATTAAATGAAAAAAGAAGAAAATACGAA
>JAYMTH010001128.1:0-16166 GCA_036897465.1 Pelargonium australe | reverse complement strand
AAGCTTGCTGCCGCCGCCGCACAAGGGACGCAGCAGCTGCTGCTTCTGCCTTCTTCCCTCTCTCTACTGCTTCTCTACTCGGCGTCTAGGGTTTTTCCAACTCCTGTAATTAATTTTCAATTTTAGTTAATGATATAAAAGGATATTTAATTTTTTAATAACTTACAATAGAACTTTTCTTCATGCAAATGACTTATTTTTATTTTTATTTTGGAAAAAGTCACCATGGGTCCCTGAATTATCTCACTTCTTTCATTCGAGTCCTTAAACTTTATTTTGTTCCTCCTAAGTCATAGTTGCGTGGTTTTTGTTACCGCGTAGTCCAATCCGTTAATTTTAACGGAATTCGTCAGTTTTAGTTGATGCCGATAAAATTTAATAAAAAATAATTAAAAGACGTGATTTTACAAATTTACCCCTTATACTTTTTAAAAAACTTTTAAAACCATTTTCTACCTCTTCTAAATATTTAGTAAATCATCGCTCATGTCTCACCTCTTCATCTCCTTCTTCTCGAAACACTAGAGTGATTTTGACTTCTGATGTTCATCTTTCAAGTTACTAGTTGACTTTGAATGAGGATTTTAATTCTTTCTTTCTTCTTATGATCACCTAGTCGAAAAATCATTTTTCTTCAATCATCTTTTCAAATCTCAGCTCTAAGTCTGCCTAGTATTCTAATTTTCATGAGATCAATGATACTCATGATGATTATAGTTGTTGACATAAAAATATTCGTCCTAAATCTTCCTATAAATTTGTCATGGCTCATTGTTGATATATATATATATATAAGTACCTTTGGGATCCTTATTCTATATCATTTGTTCCGCTCGTATTCTGAACTTGGATATGTTTATATTTTGTTCTTTGAAATGTAATCTATTTTGTAATATTTATTATTGGTTAATTATCATTGTTATGTACATGAGTTTAATAGATGATCCATAGGTAAGTGGGTGTTTTTTTTTCATTATTAGATAGTGACCATCTTGCAAGCCTTTTAGGCAATGTGAGTTGGTCACTCTCTTAATGATTTTTGTAGCCCTAGGTTAGTTTGGGTATCTATTGGACTCGTTTTTTTTTTTTTTCATAAGCCGCAGACATACCTCGTCTGGTTGCCCACTTACAAAAGACCATATCTAATTTTGACAAAATACTACGAATTTCTTCTCATGTTGTCCAAACATCTATATCTTCAAAATTCAGCTGAAAATATCCTTGCAGACAGATAACAAGTCACAAATGATGTCACAATGAGTTTTTTTCTTTTCTATAAACAACACATTTTAGCACTGAAAATATGACCAGGAGCTTCGCATGATAGGGGTTCACATCTGGAACAGGAGCACATAGCTTAGCTACCTCTTTATCCTCCCTGTTATACATTTCTCATCCAATTCCACATTTCCCATTCAAAAAAGCACCGTCACAAGAGAATGCATTTTGAAAGTCCCTATTTAATAGATCATTCAGGCTATCAACTCTATCATGGCTAGTCGTATTTCCAAGACCGTCTTTCCTCAGTCTTTTAAACACAACCTTATAAATGTAGTAGCTTGTGCATTAACAACTTCAACAATAGTTCTCTAGTGTCTTGGCAAATTTTCCATCACCACTTTGTTTATATCCATATTTCAAAAGCAAATGATATTAAGGTTACCAAGCGATTCCAAGAATTCGTCTTATCAAGGTTTTGAGATGGGAAACAATTCAACATGATATCTTTGAATGAGGAAATATTATAGCTGTTATGAGATAGAGTTGAGGCAAACCATATTCTATCAACATTATTACACTTAAGGAATAGATGATCATCATTTTCAGCTTCACTGAGACATATTTGACACTATCCCGAAACGGCAAGACTCTACAACACATATTGACATTTTTAGATCATTTCCAAGCAAAGACTTTAAGCTTTTTCGAAAGGGGAGAACGGCTTGTGTTTACTATTAAATTGCAAAATATCAATGAAAATACAAGTTTATGTTTCATTTGGGCCGAAAAGCCCATTAAAAATATAGTCAATTTATGGTTAGCAATTGGGGTGGATGAACTATGGATTTGAATCGATCCATAACAGTTCAAAACCGTCAGTCAACCATCTCCAATAGATGGTTGACAGACCCATTTCTCAAAAACCGTTTGAAACGGGGGCGGGACATGAGTGTTCCAAACAGGCCGAGTCATTCACCTGTGAACACCTCTACTATATGTTACTTGTTCGGTTGAATCGTTGGATCGACCCTGTGGCTAAGATCGGCTCAACTCATTCAATATTAAAACCGTTCTGTCATGAGATGGGGAGCCCCCAAACACTGATAACCAAGCTGTAGAGTTGATTGAAGCAGAACTTACATTGATATAGCATTCTACAAAACATTGATATAGCATCCTACATGTTCCCCAAAAGTAATGATGAGTTTCTCAATCTCAATCTCAGGCCTAAACATTATCATTTTTCTTTTTTACACACCGATTCAGCGTGACGGCCTAAGCATTATTTGAAAAACAAAAACAAAAGCTACTCATATATTTGACACCACACCACACCAAACTGGAAAACTCCCAAGTAGACGACGACGGTCTCTGATCTACCAGAGACCTCTCTCCAAAAATGTCTCCTTTTCTCAGCTCCTTCTTCTTCTTCTTCTTCCTCTGTTTCTCCACCTGTCTCTCTCTGAACCAAGAAGGTCTCTACTTGCAGAGTGTGAAGCTTTCCCTCGACGACCCCTTCTCCTCTCTCACCTCCTGGAACGACCGCCACGACAACCCCTGCAGCTGGTTCGGCGTCTCCTGCGACGCCTCCTCCTCTGTCGTCTCCCTCGACCTCTCCAGCTCCTCCCTCTCCGGCCCATTCCCCTCACTTCTCTGCCGCCTCCCCAACCTCATCTTCCTCTCCCTCTTCAACAACTCCATCAACGACACCCTCCCCAGCGACCTCTCCTCCTGCTCCCGCCTCCGCCACCTCGATCTCTCCCAGAACCTCCTCACGGGCTCTCTGCCTCCCTCTCTCAGCCTCCTCCCCGATCTCCGCTACCTCGACTTCACCGGCAACAATTTCTCCGGCGACATTCCCGACTCCTTTGGGGCCTTCCAGAGCCTTGAAGTGCTCTCCCTTGTCTACAACCTTCTCGACGGGACTGTGCCCTCCTTTCTCGGCAACATTTCCACCTTGAAGATGCTCAATCTCTCCTACAATCCCTTCTCTCCGGGCCAGGTCCCGCCGGAGCTCGGGAACTTGACGAACCTGGAGGTACTGTGGCTCACCGACTGTAACCTGGTGGGTCGGATTCCCGACTCGCTGGGTCTACTCAAGAACCTCAGGGACTTGGACCTGGCGCTGAATGGCTTAGTGGGTACCATTCCGGATTCCATTTCTGGCTTGACCAGTGTGGTGCAGATTGAGCTCTACAACAACTCCCTCACCGGAGACTTGCCGCTCCGGTGGTCCAATTTGACGGCATTGCGGCTGCTTGATGCGTCTATGAACCAGCTGAGCGGTACCATTCCGCTGGAGCTGTGTCAGCTACCGCTGGAGAGTCTCAATCTTTACGAGAACCGTTTGGTCGGAAGCCTGCCGGAAGTAATCGCACAATCGCCCAATTTGTACGAGCTCAGGTTGTTCAGGAACAGCCTCACCGGGAATTTGCCCCAAAATCTCGGCAAGAATTCGCCGCTAAGGTGGATAGACCTTTCGAGCAATCAGTTCTCCGGCACTCTTCCGGCGACTCTGTGTGAAAAGGGTGAGTTGGAGGAGCTTCTCATGATTTACAATTCGTTTTCTGGTGAAATTCCGGCGACGTTAAGCGAGTGCACGTCCTTGACTCGTCTCCGGTTGGGTCACAACAGGTTGTCCGGCGAAGTTCCGGAGGGGTTGTGGGGGCTGCCTCATGTGTACCTGCTGGAGCTCACCGGGAACTTGCTGTCCGGTCCAATTGGAAAGACAATTGCTTCTGCAACAAATCTATCGGTTCTGGTTATATCCAAGAACAGTTTCTCAGGATCTATACCGGAGGAGATCGGTTGGTTGGATAATCTTGTGGATTTTTCAGGTGCTGATAATAAGTTAAGCGGGTCTTTACCTAACAGCATTGTGAATCTCGGGCAGCTTGGAAGGCTTGATCTTCGAAACAACCAGCTCTCCGGTGAGCTACCAAGTGGAATTGAGTCTTGGAAGAGGCTCAATGAGCTGATATTGGCCAATAATGAGTTCTCTGGGAAACTCCCGGCCGAAATTGGGAAGTTGACTGGGCTTAACTACCTTGATCTTTCATCGAACCAGTTTTCGGGGAAAATCCCAGCTGGGTTTCAGAATTTGAAGCTCAATCAGCTCAATTTGTCTTATAACCGGCTCTCCGGGGATCTTCCGCCTTTGTTGGGTATTGGAATATATAGGAATAGCTTTCTTGGTAATCCCGGTTTGTGCGGAGCTTTGGATGGTTCGTGCGATGGCAATGAAGATGTTAGGAACCAGGGCTATATCTGGTTGCTTCGCGCAATCTTCGTTCTTGCAGGGTTAGTGTTTGTTGTGGGTGTGGTTTGGTTCTACTTCAAATACAGGAGTTTCAAGATTGCCAAGAGGGCTATTGACAAGTCGAAATGGACATTGATGTCGTTTCATAAACTGGGTTTCAGCGAATACGAGATCTTGGATTGCCTCGATGAAGATAATGTGATCGGAAGTGGAGCCTCCGGGAAAGTCTACAAGGTTGTGCTAAGCAATGGAGAAGCTGTTGCAGTGAAGAAGCTTTGGGGAGGGTTGAAAAATGGGGATCTTGAAAAGGGTCCGGCTAAAGACGATGGCTTCGATGCAGAAGTTGAGACTCTAGGAAAGATTAGGCATAAGAACATTGTTAAGCTATGGTGTTGCTGTAGTACCAGAGAGTGCAAGCTTTTGGTTTACGAGTTCTTGACGAATGGTAGCTTAGGTGATTTGCTGCATAGTAGCAAGGGTGGTTTGTTGGATTGGCCAACAAGGTATAAAATTGCATTAGATGCTGCTGAGGGTCTCTCTTATCTGCATCATGATTGTGTTCCTCCGATCGTTCACAGAGATGTGAAATCGAACAATATCTTGTTGGATGGAGATTACGGGGCTCGAGTTGCAGATTTTGGAGTAGCCAAGGTTGTTGATGCTACTGGAAAGGGAGCTAAATCCATGTCCGTCATTGCAGGTTCTTGCGGTTATATTGCTCCTGGTTAGTATCCATTCCTAGCTGCTGATCTGCTATCACATTTCATATATTCTTAATTTTGCATGATTTACATATTCATTTCAGATTCCATTGCTCATATAATTGTCAGTGTACATATGTTAGTTTTTGCGATCCAAGTACTGCCCGTATGTGTTGCTGTTATAACTAATTCATAGATTGAATCAGAATATTCTAACCGAATTAATCCCGTTTTGCACATAAGTGAAATTCAAATTCCATTAGTATTGTCCTGTTTGTTTGCCTGATTTAGTACATATTTTGCTATTGCAAGTTCAACTTAGCATTATATATTCTTGCAGAATATGCCTACACACTTCGAGTGAACGAGAAGAGCGACATATACAGCTTTGGTGTTGTTATTCTGGAACTCGTGACAGGGAGACTCCCAGTTGACCCAGAATTCGGAGAGAGAGACTTGGTGAAGTGGGTGTGCACTACTTTGGATCAGAAAGGAGTGGACCATGTGATTGATCCCAAAATGGATTCTTGTTTCAAAGAAGAAATATGCAAAGTACTCAACATTGGCCTTCTTTGCACCAGTCCTCTCCCCATCAACCGCCCTTCCATGAGAAGAGTGGTGAAAATGTTGCAAGAACTCGGTGCAGAAAACCAACCCAAACTAGTCAAGAAAGACGGAAAATTATCTCCTTATTACTACGAAGATGCCTCGGACCACGGAAGCGTTGTTTGAGTTGAGAATTACTACCGTATATCGAAATGAGGTTTCGCCGCAGAAGATTGAACAGAAATGGCCGGACATAAGTACCTCAATTAACTATATATTGTTATGTCTTCAACATCTCAGAATTGTCAAGTAAGTTGTGAAAATTTGGAGCAAGTGTCTCTCATTACTCACTAACTGTTGTACTGAACTAGCATTTTGGAGTGCAATGAAATGCTAAACTAGCCAACTGTTATAGTTTTATTGTAAATCAATTCCTACATGAATGGAAATTTTAGTATTGCTCATGTGAGTGAGTAACTTGGTTGTTAGTTAAAGAATTGAAATCTGCAATTGCTTGGATTAGTAGGTTAGGTAAGGTTGGTCCTTGAGAGGGTCCATCCCATTTAAAGTGGAGCAATGATCAGTACATTACAGTAGTTTTGTGTTGTAGAAGAGCTTGTTTGGATTCAATGTAGGTTGAAAACAGTCATTGATCTCTCAACTTTCATGTAGGTGAGAGGAAATGAATCTTAGTTAATACTGAACAACAACAAAAACAAACATAAGTTGAGCTCAACTAACTCATCCACTTGGTAGTAATGGCTTATATTAAGCAAATGGATGACCTTTTTGTCCACAAATTACCCACATTTATTTTACAAAACCTATTGCATTTAATACTAAAGCAAATAATTTTTTTTTTTTATCAACAAAAAGTACTTTTTATTTGTTTCCAAAAGAGAAACTAAGTACATACACCCGAGAAACAAAACAGATACAGATGAAGCTCATGATAAGGGCTGTAAAATGGAAACAAATTACAAAATGCCAGTTAAGGAAGAAACTGGTTCTGTCATCCAAAGGTTAAGCGACCATTGCGGTTTGATGATGGGCTTAGCTTGGCAGTCACAATGTTGAAAGATATGGGTCTCGTTGATATGAGCTCCACAAAACACTTTAAACATGCGTTGTAGTAGATATCTTAAAGACATGTAAGTTTTGTAAATGACTCACACTTGAAATATTTTCGTTTATTGCACTTGAGAGCTTGGACTTAAACACCTAAGGTCTGCATACCACGAAAGTAGCACATTGTTAAACAAATCTCAGGAGATGCTCTTGAATTTTACATCAGAAGTGAGTAAAGTTCTCTACCATTACGAAATAGAGGTGGGTGTATGTGATCTCTAGAGAGATATTAAATGAAACTCAAAAGTTCATTAAAGAATCTATACCCCATAAGGGGTGATGTGTCACGATGTGATTAGTTGCATGTGAGTTTTAATAATGTCACTAGTTGCATGTGAGTTTTAATAATGTCACGTGCGTGTCATGATGATGTCATGAGCTTAAATTGTGATTTTATTCATTCTATGGTGATGTCACGGTGATGTAAAAACTATGTCATGACAGTGTAGCGCCAGTGCACATTAATGAGATTTCGATGATGTCAATATTAAATGTTCAAAATGTTATATGTATTATACATTTATTGCACACTTTTTCTTTAATTTCGTATTCTCTTGTTTTGTTTAGTTTCAAATCAAAAGTTTTGTTGTTTGTTTTGTTCGTAGTATTTTAACTTGGAAAAAGGTTCATTTTAATCCCTGAACTATACAAAATGTTTCGGTTTAGTCCCTGAACTTTCAAGTGTTTCAGAATAGTCCAAAGTTGAGCAAAACGATCAATTTTAGTCCAAAGTTGGACGAAAACGTTCCAAATCAGTCCATTCCGTTAAATATAGTGACAAAATGGACTGATTTGGAACGCAACAATTGACGGATTCCGTCACTATATTTGACGAAATGGACTGATTTGGAACGTTTTCGTCCAACTTTGAACTAAAATCAATCGTTTTGCTCAACTTTGGACTATTCTGAAACACTTAAAAATTCAAGGACTAAATCGAAACGTTTTGGATAGTACAAATACTAAAATGAACCTTTTTCCTTTTAACTTTAAAAGAATAGTTTTACAAGTGCTAAAGAGAGGATTGGTTAATTTGAAGAAAATAGTATGCTTTTGGTGCTACCAAAATGTCTCAAATAGTATGCTATTCAGCCCATTATTGAGGCCCATATCCAGTAGCTCAAAATAGCAAGATGATGCTTAGTTTGTTAAGGTTTAAAAGGACAGAGGGCAGAGAGTGGGAGTTTGTTGAGGTTTCATATAGCATTTAGGGTGTTTGGATTAACTCCTAAAAAATTGCTCATAATTAGGAAGAGAGCATGTGCATTTTTTGTGCTTAAACTCTTTTTGAAAAGAAGTTGTTTAACTATTTCGATAAAAATGATGATAAGAAGTATTGATTCTTAACTAATAATCTATGAATTTGTTAAGTAATAATCTAATAATCTATGAATTATAGTTAAAAAAGACAAATAACTTTAATAATTTTACGGGATGATTGCAAATAAATACATTATAAAGTTCACGTTATGCACATAACTACATCAACTTACACCTGTTGCAAGTAACTACATATTGCATTTTTAAGTTGCACCATCTATCACTCCGTTAAAATTGTTGTCTGAAGGCCAAAATACCCTTCTTATATGACAATTGAAGGATGAGATTAATTATTCTTGTAGTTTTAGTTACCAAATCAAATTAGGTTTCTTTTTTAATCAAGTTTCATGGGAGAAAAGCTTAGTACGTGCCTCCAAATTATAACTATGATTGAATTGTGAGTTGAATTTTCTACTTCTAATGCCACTACTATCAAAACTTTTCCAATATAGATTATTATGGAATTCATTTAAATTTATCTACCTTTTATCACCAAAATTAGATTGAAGCTGATACTCTGTAATTGCCAAAAAACAATGAGGGTCAGGCTTTAGTTTTTGGTTTGTAGAAAACAATGAGTGATTCCTATATTTTATGCTTGCTAATTTGTATATGTTTCCATATGTATTTCTAAAACTGGTGGTTTATTAAAACTCAAACTCATAGTTGTATTGTGTGTGTAACACGTCTCTGACAAGTATATTAGAATCGTTCAAGTAGTAAAGGACGGTGAAGTCTGGATATCGATCCACATGGACTTAATAGCTAACTCGGGAATAAAATTAAGAATAACCTACGCTACAAAAGTAAAATCAGTCTTTGTTTGCAATAGTGTGTGGTTGCAAAAATGCAAAATTAAATTAAATTCTCAAGAACCAAACTTCAAACACAAGCCACAAAGTTGTAGAAAATAAGAGAATACGGTTGGGATACAATTTGGATTATAATAATGAAAGTATCTAGTTGAGTTTATGAGATAAGTAACAAATCAATTGCTACATGGCTAACAAACTACTCGGTTTCTCTGTATCTAGTTGAGGGTAAGCCAAGACTTAGGGTATTCGTGACCTAGAGCATACTACTGACAAATGGCTCGTCTACACCCTAGCATTGAACACGCCTTAAGGCTTAGAGGTCCGAGGGGCATACTACTGTACAAAAGGTACCTACTAACCTATGGTTTGTTTCATATATATATACTCAGCCCTATGTCTAGGCACACAAGTATACTATTATCATGATCCAAGTATCGTCACACAATTCACAAGCATTAAGAATTTTCAAACCATAGGAACAATCGAAATTGTAAACTCATTCCATAAATCTCATATATGCTAAATACAATCCATCAATATTCAAATACCATCCCTACCCTAAGAACTTAGCCGATTATAATCATAGACAAGCAATAATCAACAAAAGCAATACCAAATAACATTGAAAGTACCATGATCAAAAGCTAATCTGAATCATACACAAACCAATATCAAAATATCAAATCTAATTAAGATAAAGAGATTACACAAAATAGTCTTAATAGCTACAGACGATCCGGGTTGTCAATAAGTTCTTTTGTATCTTCTTTCCTCTTCTCTTTTTCTCTTCTCTGCAGCCGTCATTTCTAATTCTTAGTTTGTCTTCTAAAATCTGACGTAAGACTTGACCTAATACTGAAATCGCCAACATGCCTAGGCAACCTTAAGAGCCTGCCTAGGCATGCTTCACTTAAGCTCCATTTGTTGTGGCAACAACAACAACATGCTTAGGCAAATCTATGAAGTCCACTATTTTTAGCTTTTTCTCCCCATTTGCTCCCTTCTATGGTTTGTATGAGTTTATCAACACCTGAAATGTTCAACAACAACACCAAACCCATACCATAGAAACCACTAGATAAGCTTTAATCTCAAACAAGCTCAAATCATAAGTAAATTCCATCAAAACCACTCAAGAGTCCAATAAATGCGACATGAGAATCCATGACAATAACTCGACAAAAATGATGGCGATGATGAAGATTGAGATCAAAATGCTCTAAATTAGCATAACTTAGGTTAAGATAACTCGTATGAAATACGAACTATCAAAAACCCCCAAACTTAAGCTATTGTACGTCCACGTGTAAGGATGAAAAGATAAACAAAGAAAAACCTAAATAATGCTAACTACTCTAATGTCTACATGCAAAACTATTAATGCACAACTAATATTCAAGTAAATGAGCAAGCAAGATTCAATCATGGAAACAAATGATCTCTCATAGAAGTCATGTATTTAGTAATTTTCAAAACACTTCAAACCATTCACCAAGACAATGAGTTAAATAATTATAATAGTGTGATATCACGTGCGTGTGTGTTTTCTTTGAAGTTCGGGCCTTTTTGAGAGATAAAAGTAGCTATGTTCTAAGATTAAAACTAGAACATGTTTCACTTCATAGGATGGAATATGCGTCCCTTATCCACTAATCTAGGGATACTCAGTTATCGGGATCAAAAGGTCTTTAAAAACTTGTAATGGCACGCTAGGGTCAAGATGTGGAATGTATATTTTAAACGAAGCTTAATCACACCTATAGTGAACTCAACGCTCACCTCGCTCACCATCACACATTCCCATTTGTATTTTTCCCATTCATTTCTCTATTCAACCTCAACTCCTTTCAATAATTAGCTAGGGATTTGTGATCTCATATTTTTCTCTCTTTCTTTCTTTTAATGGACTCATCTCAAGATGTAAATATGAGTTATATTTCTTCTTCTTCTTTTTTTCTTTTTCCAAAAAAATGCTTTTTCTATCATTTTTTTTAGAGATCAAAACTTTCACAAACTTTTCATACTCATAGGAGTTGAAGCTAAAAACCCGAAATTGTTATGATTCCCAAACCAACCATTTTTGTTCTACACTACCCCACTCTCAAACAAAGATGAACACCTCTTTTGGAAGTGAAACATCGAGTTCACTATACACATGCATGGTTCAAACATTATATATGACATAGAACAAAGGGGCACATAGACTTGTAATAAATGAAGGTAACCAATAAACATGCTCAAAGCTCAACGGGGGGACTAGATTTAAAAACATGAAAGGGAAGGATAAAATGTGGAAAATACCTATCTAGGTAGCTGAGAATAATTAGGATTCAAACCCTCTTCCTAGAATAGAAAGAGAGCTGCTTCTTAACCTTGTATTTCAAATGAGAAAAAGAAAAGGAGAGATGATGAAGAAGGCGTGTATGTTGACCAGGATTATGAAGGATTTGTATCAGCTACATTTTAAGGAGATGGAGGTATGGTCTAAGGGAGAAGATGTAAAGAAATTAGTTGCTAGTTTTCCAGTAGTTTTTTGTAAATCAGCATCCAGACGGGTTGTGTCTGGGGCTCATAAGCTAGCACAGTTAGGTAAAGATGGATTTTGTAAGGTCTTGGACCTATATTTTCTAATATATAAATCTATGCTTCTATAATAAAAAAAACAAAAAAAAAAAAAAAACAATAACATCACACTCACAGAGAGACTATAACTCTTCACATATTTGATGAGTATTGTCTCCCTCAATCTTCCACCAAATGAAAATAATACTCGTGGATATGCGAAGAAGTATAGTCTCTATGTGGGAGGTTATTGTTAAAGACGTGTTATATTGTCGGAATTCTAGACTGTGGTGAATGAAAGAAAATAATCAAAACGAGTTGTAGGGCTTTATAAACGAGTATAGGCACAATTTTTTTAAAAACATTGTACAAAAGGTTTGAATGAATATGCAAATTAAGTAAACATGCATTCACAAGTGTAGAAAGATTGATGTTACGAAACTATCATTATGAACATAAATTAATAGGAATTAAGAGAGCATTCATACTGGATGAATGATCATTCACTTTTTTCACATTATTCATGGTTAAACATACATTCAATCATGGCGAGCGACTACTCAACGCGAGTGCTAGTTAAAAATAAGCGAGTGACTGGTCATTTACTTTCATTGCTTCTTCCTCTCCCTTCGCACCATATATCTCTTTTATTTGATCAAAACCATACCAAATCCTGCCCGTAAGATACCCTTCCAGATCAACTGAATAATCTCAGCCAATACAGTACCTCCAAGAGTCTTAATCGTACATGATTTGTCCCCCTCCACTATCTTCTACAGCTGATTAATAAAGCGTCACATAACAGTTGTAGCTATAAACTATTGCTCGCACCATTCCCAATCCCTTCTCCATATCCTAATAACTAAATTAGACCAATCGCCAAAAATATTTTATTCTTAATTATATTATACCCTTCTACCCATAGTACTTTCTCTTCTAACCAAATTAGTCTATGAATATATTTTTTAGCCCCAATCGGCCCCGCAAAGTCCTCTTAGGTTAAAGTGACATATTTGAACGCATTCGTGACATTGTTGGGGAATTGAATCCACCTTCTTAAGGGTTGAACCAAATAAAATGGGCATTGTCAATCATCAAAGGCCCCTTTGGACCTCTAAACATGATGCACAAGGACCCTACTTGCACATAAACCATCTTAAGTCGCGGTCACTCGTAAATGGGTCTCATGCCCTGCCAAGATGTGTCTGCTCATGAGTGCGCTTATCCAAGACACGATCTCACACCCTGCCAAGATGTGCATGCCCGCGTGTGCAACCCTCCAAGATGTGCACGTCAGCATGTGTGTTGCACCAAGACGTGCCCGTCCGCATGTGCGCCCAAGAAGATGCGCACGTGTGTCGTGTCAAGACGTGGTTGCATGAATGTGCAACCCATCAAGATGTGCATGTCTGCACGTGCGCTTGTCATGCCTTAACGTACAATCCTCTTCAAGACACGCGCCCCACACTCGCGCACACATTGCAGCCTCCAAAGTTGCGTTCCTACAACTCAAGTCCAATCTTTAATTAAATATCAGATCTATTTTCTCTCTAATTAAGTTGCCAACAAGTCTTGACCCACATAACCTTTCCATGCAAGACACATCTAATTGGTAACCTCTCGAACCTCCCGTACTACACTCATAGGTAAGTACGTGTGAATGCTCTCAACATGGTACACCTTAGGGCTACTTTCTAGACTTGATCCCCTTTCGACCTACAAGACCCTAACACCTCAAGAACCTTAAGATGGTGACATCTTCAGTGCGTCATCGCGATGACATTATCGACACATCTTCAGGCCCCAACACCACATCATGAAGAGTCATGCTTACATCATTATATGACACTTTAAATCACCATTTGTGCTCACGACATCATTATGACACATTTATGACATCATCTAGTCCACTTGCAACTAAATTAGAGCAACACGACATGTCACCCTCCTTTTCTTAACTTTGTGGGTATAAATACCCCGTCAAAATATGAAACTTCTCTCTAGAACTGAACAACCACACACCCTATTTCATAATGGTGAAGATACTCATTCTCATATCTGATGTGAATTCAAGGATACCTCTTTGGGTTTCACTTAACGATGTGCTACTTTGTAGTGTGCAGGCCATTAACTATCCAACCCAAGTTCAAGTGTTCAAGTGAAAACCTAGCTATTTCAAAAATTCTCTTGGTGTGAAAGTCATTTACAAAACTCTTTATACAAGAAATGTCCAACACCAATGCGCATCCAACTGGTATTATAGACCTTGGAACATGATGAATCAACATGATATGATGATTTCTAGTGTAACTGATCAAACAAAGAAAGGCAATGAGATTGTTTAAGTATTCTTATTTGAATCCAGTTCTAATATCTTATAATAAAATTTGTGTATTTATTTGAATACTTCATGTAACTTATTTTTATTGGTACGAATTCTCTCTTTTGTTTAGTAATTTTAGTTAGGGGTAACTACATGAAATTTTCTTATGATTTTGTGCACAAACAAATAACTTTTCAATTTAAAAATTCATGATACGTGGTTTTTCTAAAGTTTTGGCAACGACAATTAACTACTTAAACTTTAAAATTCAATTTTTCCTCTAAAAAGACTATTATACCATTCATTTAATCTTAATTTTTCAAAGAATGATATTTATTTGAACTTGTGAAGAAAAATCAATAGTCTTTCACGTGATATTCTCTTATGAGTCACAAATATATACAACCTATGATTTTTCTTCACTATTTACAATAGATACCTAATTCTACCAAAAAAATCACAAGTTTAAAAGCAAATGAAGAGACGACACATGGCGCTTGAGCGCCACATCACCAAGATCGTCAACTATGGAGCCCACCCCGAAGGCACAACTTTAAGGCTCTGTACTGGCCAGCCTTGGCCAACCCCATTAGCCTTGGCCAGTCCCCATCAGCCTTGGCCCTCCCTCATCAGCCTTGGCTAGTCCCCGTCAGCCTTGGAAAATCCCCATCAGCCTTGGCCAGGCCCCATCACCCTTGGCCAGTCCCCATCAACATTGTCCAGCGTTGGCCAGTCCCTATAAGCCACAAACGTTCCCCAGACCCAAGTCCATGAGGTCAAAGAGCGCTCATGCTCCGAAAGATAATTCTCATCCCGTCGACGATGTCCAAATGTCGTCCGGTGGTCCCCAAAGCCACCAAGCGCCCCGGGCGCCCAATGAACAACTCTCGAGGTCCCGTCGTCTCTAAGGTCACTCGACGGCCCCCCAAGAGTCAAGTGCCCGAGCCAAAGCACATCGACACCCTAGACTCACTATGAGACCAAGCCGAGCTCATTTCCAAAGAATCGCGCGAAGGTCGTCTGCCACCCGACCTTGGAAGGCCCGGGACGCCTGAGACATCCCTGACCCTACCCTTGGTGGCCCGAGCCATCCAATTACATTCCTAACGACTCCAAGTGTTCTAAGACCTTCCAAAGACTCAAAGAGGTCTCCGCGAACCTCTCTGAACCTCTGAAACCACCCGAAGGCCAATCATGTCTGTACTGACCATGGTCCTGGCCAGTACGGATTCGTACTGACTACTTCCTTGGTCAATATGAATGAGCCTTTTCCAAAAGCCTCCATTTGCTTCTTTGGTTTTCTCCAAACCAATTTTGCTCGTCCAAAGACACGTCTAAGAATCTCCACGAGCCTTCATTGGCCACCAAATCCCACAACAAACCCCCCCATGCCTTGTATATTCGTACTGACCATCCATACGGCCAGTATGGACATGGCTTGTCCACCTTCTCTCCAAACCAATCTTTGAGCCCTCAAACCTATCAAACTCCCTTCCTTGGTCAAGCCTTGGCCCCTTCAGTGCTCCGAGCCAACCCTCCAAACATCTACAAGGCCTCAAACCTCATCCCACATTCGTACTGACCACCCATATGGTCAGTACAAACACTACCTTGTCCAAATGGCCTTCCCTTCATTCCATTTTCCGTTCAACGACTCCCATTGGCCTCCAAGGTTTCTCCCAACCTTTTACATGGTCCCAAGACAAACCAAGCCTCCAAAAACTCCCACAAGACAACCCTTGGCCGGCTTGTACTGGCCACCCAAATGGTCAGTACGAACCAAGCCTTCCCAAGCAACATCCCTTTCGTTTCCTTGAGCTTCCAAAGACGTCCCAATCCATACTTGGGCATCTGAGACCCTCTCTAACTCTCCCAAACTTCCTAAGCTCCCAAAAATGCTCCAAGGAACGACATTGGTCTGTACTGACCATCCAAATGGCCAATACGGAAACAACCTCCTCCAAACCTCGCCCATCTTTGTCCAAAACCCATCCCATGACTTCCAAGCTCGTCTAAACTCGTCCCATGCCTTGAATTAGACTAAAAGCATCTCAAAAGGCATTCCCAAGCCTTGCCCGCCCGTACTGACCACTCAAATGGCATATACGGACACCCCTTGTCCAACCTCAAAACCACCCATCCCAACTTCTTCCCAATAGCTTCCAAGCTCTTCGAAACTTTTCCCAAGGCACCTCATGGCCTTCCAAGGGACTTACAAGTCTCCCCTTGGTCGTCCATGTAAGGTTTTAGAGGGAATAATAGCGGAAGCATGCATGTGTAAATAACAAAAA
>JAYMTH010001127.1:0-16169 GCA_036897465.1 Pelargonium australe | reverse complement strand
CCATCATATTAGAAAATTTTCATTCTCAATCTCCCCATCAATTTCTACCAATACTTAGGTTTGAACGGATTGATAATTAAGCTTGTATTGGGCTCAGAATGGGCTTTAAGTTTACCACCACTAAGTTAGAGTTCTGGATCCGTCCATGGCTGCAGGAAGAAGTAATTAATGCGGAGACATTAGAAGTAGAATATAACTTGTTCCGAAACTGATAATTTATATCATGTAATGCGAATTCTTGTCTATTATAAATGTCTTGTGTGGTGCGCTTTCGCCTATAATTGCTATGGCTTTATGTACATACGATAACATACCATATAATGGTGCAGATGTTGGGAAAGTCACGTTCTTTATTTATCAAGGAATATAACCACAGGCTCTTCAATTGGTTGGTGGCGTTCTCGCTTGTCATGGTGGTCGTGGGTCGGTTTATAATAAAGTTTATCATGCTTGAAATCGGAGCGTGGATACTGTTTATTTTCTTAGAGACTTATACGAGGATGTTCTGGTCGGCTGAGTCTCTTTATTACAACCCGGTTTGGCATTTCATTGTTGCTACTTGGGAGACACTTGTTTATAGCCCTATACTCGACTTGGACAGGTAACACATTTCTGTTATTGTTCCTGCATGTTAAAGAGTAGAGCTCGTTTACCATTCCTGTTTCTTGTTGCAGTTGTGTTCCAATTAGATATATATTGAATTTCCATAATTGTGATAATGACAGTCAAGAGGTTACAAAAACATTTAATCCCGTAATTGTGATCTTGCGATGTTGTATCTAAGAACAACAGTTCAGTTGTTCCCGATTGTCTATTTTGGCTCATTTGTTTCACTTTCTTGCAGATGGGCTGTTCCGATTGCTGTTATAATGTTCATACTCGTACTTTACTGGCGGTGTTACGGAAGAAGGAAATATGGGTCACGATGGCTATTACCATTATACAACGATCACAAGAGTGGCACAAATCGACCAAGATCAGACTAAAGGACAGGACCTCGAGCTTTATCGCCTTTTTGAGCGAGCTTTTCGCCTTTTTATACACAAAGCTTGCTCGAATTTGTTTTTTTCGTTCTTTATAGTCTTCTTGTTAATGTTACGAGAGGTGAAGAGTAGTTTCTGTAAACAGTAGCAATGCCAAATGGTTTGTATTACTATAATCTGTTTATTAATCTGAATGTCCCATTTGTTTGTTTCAAAGGTGTGTTTTGTGAAGTTTGTGGATTGGTTTGGAGAAATAGTGTTATTTTATTAGAGTTCGGAGATGAATAAAAGCTCGTGTTGGGCTAAAGGTTGACTATGATCGAACACATTTTGTACAAGAATCTACACGTTTATAGGATTAATTTACGATTACACTCTTTAAGTGTGAGTGTTGAGCGTTTTATAACACAACTAATTTATTAAGCGCGTGTTATGGAAGCTCAACATGCACATGATACAATTACAAAATGCGTGAGCTTATTTAAACACGCTAATTTCGTGTTGTGCTCGGGTCAGGATGCGGCACGAATTGCCGGTTCAAGACTTAATTGAAATGCTCTTTAAACGACGTCGTTGGCAAGCGCGAGTCTAATGTAGATCTCATGTACACATACGAGTTAACAGGACTCGCTGCTTCAAATCCGAATCACCGATCCGTCCGACAAAACGTCAAAACCCTCGTTCCGAACCGAGTCGACTCAGTTTCGAACCGAGTTGACCGCCATGGACACTCACTCCTCTCACCTCACCGCACCGAACCGTTCCCGGAGCTCGCAATCACCGTCACCGTCGCATTCTGCTTCCGCCTCCGCCACCTCTTCCATCCACAAGCGCAAGCTCGCCGCGTCTGACGACCACGCGCCTCCCTTCCCTCCCTCCTCCTTCTCCGCGGACACTCGCGATGGCGCTCTCACTTCCAACGACGACCTGGAGAGCATCTCTGCCCGCGGCGGCGCCGATTCGGACTCCGACGACGAGTCCGAAGACGCCGTGGTTGACGACGATGAGGAGGACTTCGACAATGAGTCCTCAATGCGCACCTTCACGACGGCGAGGCTCGAGAACAGTGGATCCGTACGGAATACGAAGCTGAAAACGGAGAATTCGACTGTGAAGATTGAGAATTCGGAGGGTGTAAAGGATGGGACCGCCGGGCCGGGTGCTCCGGGGACCGCCGCTGCCGGTAACTCAATGCCGGGGACTGCAGTGAAGGAGGACGCAGTGAAGGTGTTTACTGATAATTTACAGACTAGCGGAGCTTACATTTCAAGAGAAGAGAGTCTGAAGAGAGAGGTAAGCTTCTGTGTTCTGTACTCTTAGCATATTTTCCAGTGATGTTCATGGATACTGGCTTAAATCAGAATCAATGATGCTGTTTTTGACCTAAATTTTGTGAATATGAGTTGATTGCTTGCTAATTTTAGTTGCTTTAGCTCAAATAGTGTCCAGTTGTGAAGATTAGTGAAAGACATTGTTTTTGTGTTCAATACTGCAATATGTGTATAATTGGAACTTGCTCTAGCACAAATGTACACTCATTTTGCTGATAGCTAGACTATTTAGGCTTAGTTTTCGAAGAATGCAACTATCCAAGATACTTGATCACTCACAACAGTGATGAGTAGGTTCAAAATATTGCCCTTTACCTAAAAGATCTTGCCTTCCTACAAAGCTGCGGATAACTAACGGCCTTGTTTGTGCTACAAGTATGATCGCATAATTTCCTGTTGCCATGTCCCCATTGTAGCCTCCAAGAATTACTGTTATTTGTTTATTATTAATTTAAAGGTTATTGGTTACAATGTAATTTTGACACTCTTTTCTGAGTTAAGATAGTTTTTTGTGCCTCTATAAGATGACGAGCCTCTCTGATTGATTAGTTAGATTGTCCTAGTGAGCTCTCCTCGCTGGTGTTGCACAAGTTAGAAGTGGATAGGTGGGTGGTAACCAATATTTACAACTGACAACCCTAGAAATAACCAGAGATCTTTGAATTAACAAGAAGATAAAAAAAGGAGAGTTGATGAATAATATTATCCGTCAAAAGAGATGACCTGAACACCTTCAGGAGGCTAGTGAAAATCCATTTTGAAACTTTAACCAAATAGTTAGGTATTTTTTGTATACTGTTGACTGCATAGCTTTTGTGTTGGTTATAACTATATTTAGGTTCTATTTTTTACACCCTTTTTATATGATCCCTGACTTTTTTTCTTCAATGAAATTTTCTATTATTTATAAATAATAATATGAATGATTGAATTGCCAATGCTGGAAATGTGTCAATTAGCCTTCCGATATTTCATTGAGTTAATTTGTTTGTTATACTGGTGAATACATAATTGGTTTTTACGAATAATTTTTGTTGAATGTTTTCTTAATGCCTCTTAGATGATAAGCTAAATGAAAAATAAGGGTTGAAGTTATGGTTAATGATTTATAAGCTGAATAAAGAACATATAAATTTCAGTAGGTAGCAGCTAGTGAAGGTATAGGTTTTCTTCTCAGTATTTCGTTGAAGGACTTGAGAGGCATACAGAAACTCTACGTAGCCATATTCTCTTTATGTAAATTGCCTTATTATTCTGTCATCTTTAATGAGATGGTTCGTGTTGTGTTGGCCCATTGGGTACTTTCAGGAGGAAGCAGGAAAGCTCAAGTTTGTATGCCTTGCAAATGATGGTATTGATGAGCATATGGTTTGGTATTTATTTCTCTTTTCTTGCATCTACTCTTTAGTTTTTACTATTTGAAAATTTATGTACAATGTTCTTTGGCTTTTAACAAACTTGAAGACACTACGCTAGTTTTGGCTATGTTATGTCTTCTATTAATGAAGTTCAACTCATGTTTTTTTTTTCTTGATTTCTTAGGTTGATAGGGCTGAAGAATATATTTGCCAGGCAACTACCTAACATGCCTAAGGAATACATTGTTCGTCTTGTTATGGACAGGTAATATCGTGAAGTCTTTTTTATAAGTTAATGTTGTTTTATTCTGTACGTAATTACGCATCCTTGTAATTTTTCATATTTCATCTGTTGCAGAAGCCATAAATCTGTGATGGTTATCAGGCGTAATCATGTTGTTGGTGGAATCACTTATCGTCCATATGTCAGGTATTTTTATTTATTTAGTTTGTTTTTTGATGGTCAAAGAACTAACTTTCTTTCCTGTTTCATGTATTGCCATGTTTTATTTGCTAAAGCTACTCATACTTTAGATTTTATATTTTGAAATTATAAGCATATTAGTCCTAGGCATTACAGTTTCCCCTCATTACTGACTCGTATTCCTCGAAAATTCTAGCCAAAAGTTTGGGGAGATTGCGTTTTGTGCAATCACAGCGGATGAACAAGTGAAAGGTTATGGCACCAGACTGATGAATCACTTGAAACAACATGCTCGAGATGAAGATGGGCTTACTCATTTTCTGACTTATGCTGACAATAATGCTGTTGGTTATTTTATCAAGCAGGTGTGGTCATACTTTTTTACTATGGTGGTCTTTATACTTTGTTGCTTGTATCCGCTTAATTCTAGAATGACTCACTTTCTTTATCATATTCTATTTGACCCTTCTGAAAAATAGATATTAAGATAAAGATGATTGACTAACAACTAAGGAATAAAATTGTGGTTCCTATTCTGTGTCTTTCCATATTTTGGGTCCACAAGACATGGGCTTGTTTGTATCTTGTATAGTATTTTGAGCCTCTTGATAGGTGTCATTGTGTTCTATTTGGTGGCTTCATAGATGAGAAATGATGGCATACATAAGGCAAAACCAATGATATCTTGGATGCTCTGTTTATGGCAAAACAAAACATTGGAAATTCGTAACTCTCCACCCTAGTCAGTTTGATGAATCTTATTTTGTTTTAACTTTTCTTTTCCACTACTTGGTTGTAACGTTCACTAATTTCTCTTTTTGGACTGCTAACTGTAGTGTTGTTTGCTACTGCCATTTTACAGTAGCTACTGTGTTGAAATCTGTCTTAATGGCAATCTATTGTAGTATTGCATGATCTTTCTTCATGTTGAACTGATTCTTTTCAAATGTGCGTGTATATTAATGCAATAATATGAATTTTCTTTATCTACTTGTAGGGTTTTACAAAAGAGATTTACTTGGAGAAAGATAGATGGCAGGGGTATGGTTATAGAACTCCAGTAACCTCAGTATATATGTGCCATCCTAATACTCTATTTAAATCCATAGTTCCTGAAAGCTGCAAACTTTTCTCATATGTCTCGAGTATACTGCTACGACACTTCTAAAAGAACAGAACATCTGTTTTCCTTATTTCAGTTTTAGTTAGACCTTATAAGTTTCTTGATAAATGCACTTGTGTCGCTATCAAGTGGAAAGAAATTATACCAGACTCATGGGCTTTTCGTAAAGCTACTATAAATATCGCCAAACATGATATTTTACATCCTATCTCTCGTGGAGTTTTTCCCAGTTGTAGCTCATTGTTTTTTAGAATCTCATCTTACATATTTCTAAACTATTGTAAAAATAATATTGAAGATATATCAAAGATTATGATGGAGGAATCCTTATGGAATGCAAAATTGATCCAAAGCTTCCCTATACTGATTTGTCCAGTATGATTCGCCGCCAGAGGCAGGTAATTTAATATATTCACTTAATGTAATGCACTTTATTAGGTTATTAAGTTGTTCCTGTGCTGTTCTAACTTCGTTTTAATGTTTTGGTTTTGATAGGCGATTGATGAAAAGATTAGAGAGCTCTCAAATTGTCACATTGTATACCCTGCACTTGATTTTCAGAAGGTATATATATACCTTCTGCATTGGCTATCATTATCTGGTGGTTGGGTTTCAATTTGTTGATTACCAATTTGGTGAGGGAACCATCAATTTGGCTATGTTGTTGGCAATTACTGATAAATAATTCATTTCTTCAGAAAGATGCTGGCGTTCCTAAGAAAATCTTCAAAGTTGAGGATATTCCGGGTTTGAGTAAGTTCCTTAATCTCTGTTCACGTCTTTTTAAGTGAGATATTATATATTATAACCTCCTGCTTATTTTAAACGAATGGACAAATTACGCATTTACACTTTGCAACTTATTTTCGCCTCCCTTGTACACGACTGAAAAGTACCTTCTCTTTCCCATATTTTGGTTGAGAATGCATCATCAGTTTTCACATTACACAACTTGGGGAGCTGAAAAATGCCTTCCAAGTTGAGCAGTTACGAAGAACTTCTTGTGCTTTTGTTAGGATTTGCAAACAAAGGTGGCAAATGGGTTTTATCACTCCCTCCGTCCCAAAATGAGTGTGTTGTCTAACACTCTAACATACTTTTTTGTCCAAAAATAAGTGTCTCGTTTCATTTTTAGGAAGTTAGTTTTGAATAAATTACCGATAGTGTCCCTATATTATTGTTAGTATCTCTTAAGTTTGTTACAACACACGTGCATTGGGATATTAAAGGATATATACAACACTAACGTCTTAAATTTTCTCAATATAGAAAGCAGGACACCTATCGGAGGGAGTATTATGTTCTTGTTCTTAGGGTAATTATGAATTTACTGTAGTTTTATCGTTACCAGCACATGCTGCATCTGCAACTTTTTTCTGTGTCAAATATTGTTATACAATGGCGTAATCATTGGAACACAAGATGCTTTTTAACCTCTTTTTTTTTTTTTTTTTTTTTTTTTTTTTTTTTTTTTTTGGGGGTAAGTAAATTAATTGAGCTTGCAGCATTTAGTATACTGATTTAAGTTTGTAAATCTGATAATAGGGGAGGCTGGGTGGACTCCTGATCAATGGGGCCATACTCGGTTTAGAATTCTAAATTCTTCTACTGACCCCTCAAACCAAAAATCCTTGACTGTATTTATGCGCTCGCTTCTAAAGGCAAGTTTCTGAATTACTCTTTGCAATCAAATTTTGGTTCCAGTTATTCCTGTTGTTAGGCTTTCGTTAGATCCATATTAATTCTTCTTTCATGTAAGCAGTCAATGCATGACCATATTGATGCCTGGCCATTCAAAGAACCAGTCGACGCTCGTGACGTTCCTGATTATTATGAGATCATCAAAGATCCTATGGGTAAATTTTTGTTTTTCTTTTCCCTCCATCAACTTGATTTATGCATTTACTCTCTTTATGATATATAATTGAGACCTTTCCCTTTTCATTATGGAGTTCGCGAAAATAATCTCTCAAGTGTGTACACACACAATTAGAGTTACGACACGATTAGTTTTGCAGGCCCAACACGAACACGACACGATTATAAAATGAGGGCTGGAACATGCTAATTAATGAAACACTGCAAAGCATTGCTATAATTTTTTTTCCAGCTGTTCGATGGGATTTTGGTACTTCCCGAATTTGTCAAATATATGCCATTAAACATATACTACCACAGATCTGAAGACAATGTCAAAGAGGGTGGAGTCCGAACAATATTACGTGACGTTCGAGATGTTTGTTGCTGATGTTAAGAGGATGTTTGCCAATGCACGAACCTATAACTCTCCCGAAACCATTTATTACAAATGCGCAACCAGGTACGATGCTACAAACTCCTTGCACCGATCTTCCATATTATTTTCACAATCCTCGATTCTGATTGTGATGGGTTATCGTGCAGGCTGGAATCGCATTTCCAAAACAAAGTTCAGGTTGGTCTTCAGTCGGGTGGCAAAATTCAGTAGCGATGAGTTCCTCAAGTGTACATACCGTACAATAGTTCGGAGATGATTTTAGCCTGTTGTATTGTAAGTTCACTACTAGATTGTTAAATTTTAGCTTAGCTTAGTCTCTCTCTCTCAGCTTCATCCAATTTATGCACATGAGAGGTGTGCACCATAGGAGCTCTGAAAATAATTATCTTATTGAGATGTTGATGTAACTTGTTAATTCACATTGTTAACTCTTATACCTTTGTGTTTTGAAGGTTATAATATTTTAATTAATTGACTAACTCAAACATAACTTGATTATTAAACGGGTTGCTTGAACAAGACCCATTTATGAGCGTTGTAGTAAACGCGTTTAAAAGATGGAGGTCTCTAGTTCGAGTCTCCTTTCAAGTGTTGATATTGTCTATAAAAATTAATGCATGCCATTAATGGTTCAACACAATCTATTACACTCTTACCGAGATGAATTGCTTCGCGCGGGGTCCTCGTAAACATTCACAATTGTGAACCATAAATTTAGCCAATATTTGCAACCATGTTCAAATTCACTGAAGCAACTTTTCTTTTCACTGAAGCAACTTTTCATAAATTACCAGTTATATATCTAAAAAAGCGAAAGAACACTCGTTTAGAACAAAAACTCAAAATAAACATAACACTCATTTCGAGACGGAGAAAATAATTTATTAAAAGTGTCATTCATATTAGTTTGTTTGAATCTCAGGCCAGACTACATGGTATCCAGAATAGTAAACGTAAAAGATACATCCAAATTCATAAATACAGGAGGTATTCTACATTATCCTCCACATATATAACTTACAGCTTACAACAACATCCCAACACACAAAAATGAAGAAAAAACAATACACCAAATCTAATTTTGCCTGTTACTGCTGGTATGTGCCCCGGGAAGGTCCCAACCAGGCATGCCTCGACTTGGTGTAGAACCAGCGCCTGTTTGCTTTTGCGTGTGCTGTGCGTGTACGCTACCCACGTGCTGCATTGCCGAGTTTTCCTCCATGATGTTCACTACACTACCATTCTGCTGGTTTGCGGCGAAAGAAACTGTGTTGTTGCTATGGTGACCATCAAATCTTTGGTGATTATGAGTAATGCCAGACATTGAGTGGTGAAAGACCTGGTCTGGGTTTGTTTGCATTGCCAAGGGTCCTTTAGGCATAGCTAGAAATGCCGGGTTGTACCCTCCAGACACTTGCTTGACCTGCTCTTCGGACATCCTCACCTACAAAAATTCACCATTATATAGCTTCGCTTGTTATCCAAAACTGTAGTGATGACATTCAAGTCGTTATTCAAACACTATTAAGAGTTGACAACATGGATCCGCAATTCGCTTTCTTTTCCATCCCATCTTATATAATGTTTCTCACCTATGAAGTTGGACTACAAATAATGACTTGGTCCACTACTAAAAGGTCAACCTTGGTAGCAGAGTTTCATTTGCACCTTTATATATACCCCATTTGTTTTCTAATTTTCCTACATGGGATTTAGTCACCACTTCAACTCTCCCCTCACGTGCGAGTCTCACATTTTGCTTTTATTAGTGGGCTCGACACATGCACAATTAGGGGCCTCAATTTCATAACAGACCAATAATAACATAACAGAATGTTTGAAAAACACCTTACCTTTGCTCTTAAAGCCTCAATTTCAGCATTTAAAATTCTATGCTCAACAGTAGCATCCCCATACTTGCGGTTCCAGCTGTTTTGACGCTGTAATAACGCATTTTTATCCTTCCTCAGTTCCTCGACCTATAGACATTGCACAGAAACTTCATGACACTTTTCTTTTTCCGTAAATGATCAAAGACGGTTTGGTTATATACAAGGAGAGTCTGACAGAACCTGTTCTTCGAGTTCGCTCAGTAGTGCTTGTTTTCTCCTTCTAGAACGCCTAGCTGATTCTCTATTCGAATGCATCCTAAACCACCATCAAAATATTAGTCCATACATATGCTAACTTGCAAATGGATACAATTTATCAGTTTGCTGACTATGTTCTTAAATGAAGTGCAAGGGTACAGTATTGGTTCCTAACTCCTGAGTTTCCATGGCAAGTTCACTAACAGATATTTTTGAAAGTTGAAAAAAAACACATCATTGCAGAAGGAATTCAGACAATGTGGATACCTCCTGGCACGTTTTACATCTTGAGGACCCAAATTGTCGGTTGTTTCTGTGTCTCGTTCAAGTTCATCATCTGACTCTTCTCTAGATGACTCGCTTGTTGTTTGCCTAACTTGTTTATTCTGCATATCGGGTAATGTAGAAATGCCAAATGGTTCACGAGGAATTTCATTCTGTGACATCGAAAAAGAAGGACCAGTACCTACAATTGTTAAGATCCATGCATGTCAATGATGTCATCTTACTCAAAGATAAGAAGATTAAGGTTGAAGAGTGAGAGGCAGGTTAAACCGTTAAAGTGTGAAGACAAGATAGACTAACAAGGCAACAACCAATGTTAAAGAAACTGACAAACATGGGAAGAGAGGGGAGATAAATATCAAAATGATTTCAAAGTTTTATAGTAGAAAAATGAAACTTCAACTATCATTTTGAAGGAGTATCAAAACTCAAAAAGACTAAGAACCGTTTTGTTCAGTAGAACTGTTCTATTAAACCCGATGATCACTACTTTCTCACGGTTTTCTATTAACTAGGCTTTGGCATTCAGCATGTGTCATAATCGACAACCAAACCATTTTCCAAAGAATGTCAAGGCCAACTACATGAATTCTTTAGCAAAATACCTTAGTATCCTCTGCTCATATTCTCCTACTCCACTTCATCCTACAGAATGCTGATTACTCCGTTAAGCCAAATGTTTTTGTATGTTTTCTAATTACATCTTTCCAACTTAACTAAAGCCTACCACTACCTCTTTTAATGTCTCCTAAGTCCTAACCTAATTCTCACAACTTTCCTTACGGGTTCAATAATCTCCCTGCACTGCACATGTAGTCTCATTTTTAGTGTAACTACAAACACGCAACCATTTTCATCTCTGCTCCCCCCATAGTATGATTTTGCAGCGTGCGGGTTATTAATATAACAAACAACAACTCGGCTGAACCACGAAAAAAAAAACAGCAACATAGATTGAAGAAGATTATAGCTACTATTGCATGAAAACGTTAACCTAGTTGCTTTTCATTCAAACCAAAGACAAGGATCATTAACATGAACTTAACTTCCCAAATATTGTCACATTTTCATTAACTCGATACATTTCAACTATTATGTCGAGTGAACAGACATGAGATAAACTATAAAGCTAATCCATTCAAACATATCGGCCCCTACCAAATAGCATCCACTACACAAAACAGAATCTCAGTCTATGTTAGGGACACACATTGGGCCGTTTGAACAGGCTTCATAGGCATTAATAACACGCTATTTCTTTTGCTAATCTTTTTCCCATTACAGCAAGTTGAATACATAGATGAACTCAAACACCCATTTGGGGCATATCAGATTAGGAGTTTAGATCGACACATTAACTTTCTCAATTGTACCATTATCAAATACTCCATCCATCTAAAAAAATGTCAAGAACAATATATTTAGTGTTTCACACTCCCTCACAAGCTCAACTGATTATATTATATCAAATTTACATTATGAATGATATTGGTAATTCAAAATATAATTCATTTACTAGAAAGTAGATATTGAATACATCAATGAACTAAAATTCAAACACCCATCTCAGAGCATAACTACTTCAAATACATCTAAAAATGGCATGGTAAACAAAAAAAATAAAAAAATAAAAAATAAATAAAAACTAAAAAAAAAAACTAAGTTTCAACAAAGTAAAAAAATTGAAAAATATATCTTTTAGCACAAATACCTTGATCTTCATGGTGAACTCCCAATTGGACAGAAATTGGAGCCTGCAACTGATTTTTAGCTAAATAATTCGAATCTCCAGGCTTCACAGAAGGTTCCTGCAGCATCATCAATAGTCATGGATCTTTATAGCAGAGAACAATTGAGAAAGAGTGAGAGAGCAAAACCCTAAGCGCGTAAGCTGCACACTCCAGAGCAAGCTTGTTCTTCAGAAACCGGCGATATTCATCTGACTCAATCTTAGCCTTTGAAGAAAGATCCATCGTCGGAGGCTTCTCGATCGCCACGACCTCATCGTCGCGATCGTCGAGCTTCGTGGTCGACAGTTGCGACGCCGCTGAGGTCGACGGCGCCGCCACGCAACCGGCGGCCGGAGGCGACACGTCACCGAAGAACCTCTCCAATTCTAACTCCGTTTCGCTGCGGATCATTATCGGCGACGCCGCCGGCGACGGACCGGACCAGTTTGAATTAATCATTGATTCGATTTGCATCGTGGGCTCACTGTAAATTTAAGGATTTGTGGGTGAGACAAAGGCGAGTGCTCTGAAAGCTACGGTGAACCATAGATGAGATCTTGACACGTGTTCTATTGGAAAGTGTGACTGTGCTTTTTGGACACGTGTCGATGATCTATTGGTGTGTTTGGTGAACTGAAACTTACTTGATTGCTTCTTTCTCTTAACTTGGCGTGTTGTGTTTTAGTTGGACATATAATAGTAGAGAGTAACATTAAAGTGGGACCCACTAATCTTTTGAGCAAATTCTACTTGAGTAAATGACGTATTACATGATTTTTGTACGAACAAAAAATGTTCCATTCTCGGGGTGAATAGTTGCATGTGTGCTTATCGCAATTATGGATACAAAATACGAATATAATAATAAAATAAGTTGTTTTGTCACACTATGATTGTCACGAATATGATCCAATACATTTGAGATAAATATAATATAGTCTTCCACCTAGTTGTTACTCTAAAACTCTTCTCTTGACACTTGGATAACCTCCTCCTTTTTTTTTGTTCTCACTTGTATATGCAATACAAACGTTTTACCTAGTTGAAACATCTATAATATTTAATCATCAAATACCTTATTAAATCAACGCAATCTCTAAAAGTTTAGTTATTACCTCTTTTTTGTGTGTCAACTCTCTATTTGTAATGATAAGGTGTTCTCATTGAGAACTACGTGGTTGATATCCTTAACTTGCTCCTGATACCACTTCTTGCACGTGAACCGTTATGACATTGTGATATTTAAGTGGATTTACTATTAGGAGACAATAAAGTTCAATGTGACGCGTGTTGTGTGATATAAAATATCTCACTCTTGCATTTACAAGCATATGAGTCATTGTATTTTCATACATGAGTATTTTGTAACCTTTGTGCTCATTTACACGTCAACAATAATTAAATCGAAAGATGAACAACAAAATAGAGAGAGAAGATAATATATGCCTATTGTTTATTCACCTTGGATAGATAAGTAGTATAAAATAACATGTGTTGGCCGATATTTGTAAAAGAAGGTTGGCTACTTTTGTACAAGAGTTTGGAATTTGTACAAGACTCCTCAAAATTCAAACATGTGTAAGTAAGTAAATTTGTGAATTTTTAATAAACATTACAATTATTTAATTGTTTTTATAAAAAAAATAATAGGCTGAAATCAAAGCCCATCCAACTTGTGTCCAAGTTAAAGCCTGCCAGGCTTAGCCCATATTAATTGGGTTAAACAAACAAAATGCAAACTGAAACGACGTCGTATTAACACTCGACACCAGTCGTATACGTTTAGAGAGAGAGAGAGAGAGAGAGAGAGAGAGGAGCAGATTCATCATCAGTACTGATTGTTTCTTCGAACGCTCAAAAGGCTAAAGCTACACAGGTACGCAATTTTATTCGACGACCTGCTTATGCAATCTGTTTGGTTGCTGAGATACAGCGGGAAAATTGAAGAAAACTTCGAATCTCGCTGTCGTGTGTGTGTGTTTTATGATTCCGGAAACTAATCAGAGCGCGATCGAGTGGAAATCGAGAATATGTTAGAAACATTCACGATTTATACAAGCTGTTTGTTACTTTGATTTTGAGTCAGAAGCTAACATTTGGATTTGTAGCTTTTGAATTCACTATTCAGAACATGCTTCTACCACTACAGAACACATTTCACTATCCTGATTTACAAGCTGTTTGGTTGCTGAGAAATAATGAGAAAGTTTGAAGGAAAATTTGAATCTAGCTGTTGTGTGTGTGTGTGTCATGATTCCGGAAATCAACTAGAGTGCGATCGAGTGGGTAATCGAGAAGATTTTGGAAACAATTATTATTTGTATTTGATTGATTTTGATTTACATGCTGATTGTTACTTTGATTTCGAGTGAGAAGCTAAAACTTGGTTTTGTAGCTTTTGAATTCACTATTCAGAACATGTTTTTACCGTTACAGAACACAATTCACTATTCTTTTTTACAAGCTGTTTTGTTGCTGAGAAATAGTGGAAAACTGAAGGAAATTTTGAATCTAGCTGTTGTGCTGTGTGCGTGTGTATGTTTTGATTCCGGAAATCAATTAGAGCATGATCGAGTGGAAAATCGAGAAGACTTATTAAACAATCATGATTTGCATTGTTTAATTTTGATTTACTAGTTGATTGTTACTTTGATTTCGAATGAGAAGCTAAAGTTTTGAGTTGTAGCTTTTGAATTCTTCATTCAGAAATCAGAACATATTTTCGCCATTACAAAACACATTTCACTATTCTGATTTACAACCTGTTTGGTTGCTGAGAAATAGTGGGAAAGTTGAAGGAAATTTTGAATCTAGCTGTTGTTCGTATGTATGTTTACATGCTACAAATCAATTTAAGTTTCGAGTAGAAAATCAAGAAGATTTTAAAAACAATCATGATTTGTATTGGTTGATTCTGATTTACAAGCTGTATGATTCTTTGATTTCGAATAATAAAGCTGAAATTTAGGTTGTAGGATTTGATTTCAATATTCAGAACATGTTTCAACCATTACAGAACACATTGATTGCTATGATTTATTTCATCTGTATCTTTAGATTCAGTTTTAGTTCAGTTTAATTGTTCATATCACTTCGTAGATAGAGTGGAACAAAAATTCAATAGGCTATTGGCATCTAAATACAATTTCTTTTCTCTTCTGTGGCAGTCTTTATTTGTCTACAATGGCCAATAGAGCTCAGATCCGAACTAACCAATCTGCAATGATTGCTATGATTGCAGATGAGGTAAAGAATAAATGTTATTTCTGCTTATTATAAATCTGAAGTGGAAATTAGTTTATAGATTGTTTTGTAGACATATATTACTTGCAGGTTCAATGGATGGTAATTTTGTAAGGTTGCGATGGGACTGTTGGATTTGATTTGAAATTTGGGCTTTTCATATATTTTATTTCAAATTCAAATCTAATGTTTGAGAAACCATGTATATTCAAATGACACAGTAAGAGTTGTCTTTTGAAATCCATGTTCTAGGCATGTTTTAAATTCTGTTGGATTTGAGCCAAATCTGATTTCAAATCCAATTTGTTTGTGCATCCAAGCATTGGATTTGATGAGCTCAAATCTAGAATTTCAAATCAAATACAAGAATCCAAACAGACCATAAGAAGCTGAATAACTGTTCATATCAGTCACTTGCAGTGGTAGATGACTGGCACAACACTACGTGTGTTTATGACAAATTGCAACTTAGTCTCATTATTCTATGAATTGGTCTTAGGAATTATTTGTTAGACCTATTCTCCATTGTGTTATTATTTACCATGCAGGATGCTTGCCTTGGAGCAACATTTGATTGTAATTCATTTGACACAGGACACAGTAGTTGGGTTTCTGCTGGCTGGAGTGGGTAATGTCGACTTGAGAAGAAAGACAAATTACCTTATTGTGGATTCAAGTAATGCCTTTGCCTCTCTTAATTCCTATATAATTTTTTTTATAGGCTAATTCCTCTATAGTCTATCCATGCTAAAGTCTATTTCTATCGTATGGATTTGATTTTTTGTGTAGTATTAGATTCAACTGTTTAACTGACAATAGGAAACAGGATAAGTTAAAATCTGATGTAACAAACTTCACAGCTAAAGAGAGCAAGTTCAACATGCTCTGTGTACATCTCTCTCTAACATATTTACACTCTTTATTTAGGAAAAGTACACTTTTAGGGAATCTGTATAACTGTATCGTCCCTTGGACTTGTTGGATATTTGTGAATATTTTAACATTGTTTTTGTTGCTTGTGGACTTTAGCCACCCACCACCCATTTTTCATGGGTCTTTGTCTTCCACAATTCAATTTCAATTATTGGCAGAGGTTTTGTGGCTTGTTAAATGAGAGAGAGGACAGAGAGGAGGATAGAGATTTTTTTTTCTCTGCAACATCTTCCTTTCGTTTCTCTTCCAAAAGCTTCACTTCAAATTTTACAAACAGGTTTTGAACAACAATCAGAGAGCAAAATAATTTTTGTATTACCCCACTGGTATTTTGAGAGCAGTAATGGTAGTGTAGTCATAGAATTGTTCTGTGCGGTGCAACACAGTTCAATAAGTTAGAGTGGGCTGTTTT
>JAYMTH010001126.1:0-16170 GCA_036897465.1 Pelargonium australe | reverse complement strand
GCGTCGACGGTGGCGGTTTGGGGGCGAGGGTAGAAGAAATCGGTGGGGAAGAAGCTGTATTGGAGACCGGCCATGAATGGAATATTGTTAGTGAGCAAATATTTTTGTTTTTTGTGTGTTTGGTGGTTAGGAGTGTTTGTATTTATGGAGGATTGGGAGGAGAAGGAAACAAAGGACGGTTTGATTGTTGTGTTGTCTTGTGAGAGGTGACGTGCAATTTGAGGCTGTGGTGTGTTGCGAGAGGCCAAGCTTAGCTATAGGGATTTATTTACTATTATGCCATTGGCTTTGGCATGCGCGTTGACATGAGATTTCACTATGGGCCGTTCCATTAAATTACAGTGGGCCAGGCCTGCCTCTAATTTGTTGTTTCCATGCATGTTTTTTCGGTAAATGTTCCTTTCTGTGGGCCCTTCGGTTTCTCAGCATTTTGTTTTGCTCTACTTTGGTTAGTTTGGTAGTTTATGATACATGACGATCCCAATTAGTATAATATACTATGTAACAAAGGATTGTTTATTTAGGTATGGTGTGTGACGGTGCGACGGTGATTGATGCCAATCAACATGCATGATCGCTTGGACGCCCAATTAAGGCAGAGATTAGAAGCTAATCATTTGCATAAAATAATCGACAAGTTTGGAGCATGCATTCATTTGCTGTTTCAGTCTCGGCCGTCCCGTTTTGTGATCATTCATATATCTATTTATTAAAAAAGTTTAATTTTAAAAAAACTGAACTATTAAAAGTTTCATAGAACTTGAATGGAATACTCATTTTATGACGAAAATAGAGCACCCGCTATTGGTTTTTCGTCAGCACGGAATTGACTTATAATGTGTTTGGTTGCATGCTCTATATTTTAACCCGGACAATATTTGAACATTTATTTTATGCTGTTTTTGCATTAAATTAAACATTATATTTCACCGGTTCAAGATATATACGAGTGTTAATTAAGGACGCGACATCAACTTTATTGATTTAAAGTCTCAACCAATAAATTATACACCGAATTTTTAATTTTATTTTCTATGAAAAAATTAAGTAATTTCACGTCAAAACTCAAAACTAGAAAGAAAAATAGAATAAAATCTCCCGAGTGGAAATGGAAGTTGCTCAGATAAGCCAAAATAATACTCACAAGTCGCAACCAAATGAACATCCGGTGATCCTTATCTTGACGCATATTCTGTATTTGGTATGGTTGGTCTCTTTCATTGCTCCTTGTGACTTTTATTTTATTTTATTTTCTGATTTCATGTGATTTGCTCTGCTTCTTGATCATTTCTTTCAAGTCTGCGTAATCAGAAGAACCGGAGTTTGGCACCACAGCTTGATGGCTGTTTGTTAGGGGTCTGGAAATTAAAACCCTAGATTTCGAAATATGGATCAGTACATGCTAAAATTATATATTTACTTTGGAAAATCTTTGATTGATGATGTATTGTGTGGGCTATCTAGTCAGCTACGTATTGGATTCACTAAAGTTGTGTTTCAGAAATAGGATTTGATTTAAAATATGATGTTTGATTTTTGAATGTTATTGGATTTGAGTTAAATCCAAATTCCAAACAATTGATTTGCCTCAGATCCAGTGAAATGTCCAAGTTAGGTTGTTTCTAATTCCTATATCTATGACAGGTTTTGTATTTTAGTTTGTTTTTTCTTGTTGATGGAATTCTTGTGGTGCATATCCTAGTGTTGCAATTTGCATATAGCCCTCGTTGTATTTATATTGTGACATAAATGGACATTATTCTCACTTCTCTCTAGTTGACATTGTATTTATCTATGTAACATAAATAGCTCAGATTTCTGTATTTTTGTTTGTTTGTTTGTTATATACACATTTTACCCCTTTTCTTTTAAAGGTAAGTTAATAGTACAAGGATGTGATGTAAGCACTTGTCAGCATGAAGGCATCTGCGGATTGGGTGAGGGAGAATGTTATGTCTCGAATGAACATGTTTCCTTAGGCATCTCGTGAGTGGTTTTTGCCATGCGACATGTTTCCTTATGCGAATGTTATGACCTTTGAATTGCTCTACCAGTGTGATTTGAGCTTGACGTCCAAGGAAAAGTTGGCCCCTTCCCTGCAGGTTGGGAGTTTGGGACTTGTTCTCATGGGCCGTGACCATAGGCTTCTTTTCTCCTTGTATATCAAAGTTCTGAATCGTGTAAACAGTGTTTGAACCCCTTGTTATTTATATAATACTGTATGACTGAAGAATTGATCATTGTCTTCTGTCTCTTGTTTTAGTCACCCATTGAGCTGCACTAACCATTCTTCTATTACCTTGTTTCTTACAGACTCATACACCACACTGATTTTATTTTTCTTTCATTGAAGCACCTTTATGTGCCTTGCAGTGTTCACAGCGTTCATTTAGTTTCTCTGATCTTCTCTTTTGGAACGATCATAAGAATAAGGACCATTGCTACTCTTATTAACACACTGATCACTTAAGCCTCAGATTCCCCTCTATTATAAACTCACTAAACAGATATGTTTAATGTTATCGTTTAGTAGGGATAACATGTTATGTTTATACTTCTGTCATGAGCCTTGAAGGCATTAAGTTTTCATTGTGTGAATCTTTGTAAAATAAGTATTGTTTGCCGCAGTCACCTTGTTCCTCTATGTAAATACAAGTAGATAAAGTTCTAATATCGCAGGTCCTATTTATAATATCTTTGCACTTTCGTTTGAACATGATTTTTGTTCAAATTTTGATGGAATTGCTTGTAAAATCACATGTATATAAGATTTTCATTGCATGGATATTTTATTGTAGGGATAAATTTCCAAATACAGGAATTTAAAAATTAAGTTGAATGCAATTATAGATGCAAAACTGAAATTGAAGCATCTGCAGGCTACTAAGGACAAACTTAAAATTTTGGACAATTTGAGTGTTCTATTTCCGATGTACTAAGTTAAAAAACAATTTGTTTCATTAGAATAATGATGATCTTTACTTGAAGTGTCATTCATGCATTGAGTTTTAATTTTTTTTAAGTATTCCAAGTTCTACTTTTAGATTGATTTCTACTTTTCTTAATGCATGAACAGATAAGTGGCATGGTGTGAATTTACTCTACTATTATTACTCTAAGATGATCAGAGAGTTGAATATATATGTATTCGTACCAGCTACTGGTATGCCATCTAATAAATGACAGCAGATAACCTCTTCTTCATTATACTATACTAACATACTAATACCAAATGCTGAATCAAGTAGGGAAAAAAAACCCTTTCGATATTCAAATATCCATCTAATGACAACTTGTATGTATCTGCTATGCTCTACCCTCCCCTATAGGACACAATGAACAAAAATCTGGTTGTTCAACTTAGCTTCCGTGAAGGACATCTCTGCTCAGTCATGTTGCTAAAGCCATCATGTATGATCATTCTGAAGCTTTTAAAATCTGTATCTGCTTCTTGTTGCATTCTCTGCACGTGTATCATAAGAACTAGATGAGACTCCAGAATAGATATATTCATTTAAAATTCTAGACACATCTTCAATAAAATGCCATCATCTGCTACCACTTATGGAAATTCATGAATTGGGTATTAAGTTTTTCCTGCATAAGTTTTTCGTATGTTTGGATCATACGTAGAGCTATATAAGGTTTTCTGCTTAACTGTTGTATAGATAAATGCTAAGGAAAAACTGAAACAGCATGCTTACCTTAGTGACCAAGTAGAGACTTGAATGGATGTCCATGAGGAGAAGCTGCTGTGTTGCGCCTCTGGTAAGTTTCAGTTTCCATAGAGGGAGTGACTGTTTCAAAGGCTTCTACAAGCAGTTGTACCTTCTTTTTCCGTGCTGGAGTTAGTTTTGTAACAACCTGTTGAATTGCATAATCGAGCATCCATTCCTCTGCATTTTTTCTCCCTTCCTTTTCTTGATGCTTCAGATTAACCTTTTCTGTTTCTGTATTCGGCTCCAAAGGGAGATATCGTGGTTCCTGTGGATTGAGTTTTCTAACCTTTTCCAAAGCCTTGACAAATCTCCTAAGGAGGATCACTTTTTTGAGATTGCTCCATCTCTTTGGTGCTGGCATGTTGGATTTGCTTCCCTCCTTTGATGCAGTTTTTTCCCCTTGTTCAGCGAGGTTCTTGGAAATGAGCAATGCTTCTCCAGGATCTGGTACTGTACTGTATTCTACTTCCATTTTGTCGGGGTCGTTGCGAGTATCTTTGACAGGAACAATGGAAGTTGAGATGAATAGCTCCTTCCATCCACGGTTCTTTTCTAAGAGCTCTTGCTTTGGAGTTGTATCACTGCTGACTGATTGATCATCAGAAAAGTGATCTTCAACTTCTGGGAGCAATATTTGATCAATAGCTTCTTGTACCAGCTTTACAGCTTCGTCCTGGAGTTTATTCTTTTGCTTTTCTGCCTCTTCATTTTCCCTTCTCATATCACAATCTGTTTCAGAAAGATCTTGCCAAGAACCAGAAGGGATTGATTCAACACCATCTACTTTGTCTTTCTTCCCTGCTTCATCGGGAGGTTGGATTCCATCTGTAACAGTGACTCCTGATGCCATATGCTTATATACCAAGCTCCAGAGCCTTGAGTAATTCTGCTTTTCTGAAGGGGTTTCAGGAGGCGTAGCAGTGCTGCAATCAGGGTCAGATTCTTCAGGCGAGAACTCTGGGAACACCTTATTTGCTGGCTTTGCTTCTGCATTCAGTTTGTTACTCGATGTTGTTGGTTCCAATGTCTGAAGAACAGAAGGTGAAGAGACCACATTGTTAACTGCTGATGATCCCTTTTTTTCTGGGGTGGAGCTTCCAGACTCATCAAACTGACTGTTTATGCCAGTGGTTTCCATGACTTTGCTGTTTGAATCAGCATCTCCATTGCAGGATACAGTAAGATTTGAGATTATTGCTCGAGAGATTTGTAGGTCTGGAACATTCTCATGATAGGTGCTTGTAGTATCATCAGGCTTCAAGGTGTGTTTATCAAGTGATGCAGAATTTTCCGGCTCTGGGAAACAAGAGCTAGTTATATCATATTGGTCGTCAGTACGGATGTATTTGTCACCCCCATTGTCAAGATTGACTCTGATATTCTGATCTGCATCTTTTGCTTCTGGTTCTGCTTCCATGCAGCATCCTGAAGTATTTTCTTTGATCGCTGGGAATATAAGTTGATTGTGATGTTCTTTTTGAAGCGCATCACTGACCTGGTCTTGATGTATTTTAGTACTTACATTGGAGGAAGTCTGGTCATGCAACTCGTCATTCAGGTTTCCATCATTGTTTGAGGAACCAGTACATGCTTGAGCAGGATCTACCGGAGAGGAAGCCCCCAGGTTGGGCCTGAAGCGAGGAGTTGCAGTTTCAGCTGGTGGAACGATGGTTTCAAAAGCATTTACGAGCAACGCTACTCTTCTTTTCTGAACTGGATCTAGTTTGGAAATAACCTGCCTAAGTGCATAGTCAAGCATCCATTCCTCAGCATTTTTTTTCTCTTCCGTCATTTGACGCCTCAGATATACTTTTTCTGCTTCCAGGTCAGGCTCCAATGGTAGATATTGTGGCTTTTTTGGATTGAAGTTCCTCATTCTTTCAAGCGCCTTGACGAATCTCTTGAGCAGGATCACTTTTTTCAGGTTGCTCCACCTCATGGATGCCATCTGCTTGGATTTGTTTATCTCCTTTGATGCGCTTTTATCTTCACCAGGGGCAACACTATTTTTCAGTCCGAGCAACATTTCTTGATCTTGTTGCATTTTGCAATCGCCTTCTGTTCCAACTTCTCCATAATTTTCTTTACCGAGATCTCTGGTGGTTGAAATGCCCAATACCTCATCTTCACCGCGATGCTTTCCAGGTCGCTCCTGGTCGGAAACTGTGTCACCAGTGATTGATTGTTCATCAAATGAATGTTCTTGGGTTTCTGGAAAAAGAATGGCATTGATGGCTTCTTGTACAAGTTTAATCGCATCTGTTTGGTTGAGCTCAATCTCTTTGTTGCCTGCATCATGAACTTCTGCACACTTATCCTTATCAGCTGTTGAAACGCCCTGACTGGATCCATTGGAGTTCACTCCGAGCAATGTGTTGGCATCATTAAGAGGCCCATCCGTTGAAGCAGTGTCCGATGCCATATGCTGATATATCAGGCTCCACAAGCTGGAGTAGTTCTGTTTCTCTAATTGGGCATTGCTCTCTTCATCAGTACCGCTTTGTGGATCAAGCTGAGAAAACCCACCATTGTCTTCTGCAGAATCTCTCTTCCTTTCCTCAGTAACCGCAGATGGTTCCTTCAATGAGTTACTAACATCTTCTAGGATTCGGATTTCAGACTCACCATTCAAATCACTATCAAGATTGGGTACAACAGTGTCCTCTTCCTTCGACTTGGCTTTTGCTCCAGCATAGTCTGTTTCTTGAACCTCAGGATTGCAATTGTTAACCATTTCGCTATTCTGACTTCTTTTCTTCTTAATCCCAGATTGTTTTGCTTTTTGAGGGGAATGATTTTCTTGTTTTGTACCCTTCTGGGACTTGACCTGTCGCCTTCTTGTAGATAGGAAGCGCTTCAACGGAGGTGAATTTTCATGCTTGTGGCCGTGGAGAGAACAGTAACTATAAGGGCAAACTTTCTTGACTAGACCTCCATTTCCTACCGGTTGAATCTCAACATCATCTGGTAACTTGGAACCCTTGAGAACTGAAGAACAAGTCCCTTTATGAACGCTCAAATCTGGAGATTGAGGAACTATGGAGCCTTCGGGTTTCAAACTAACTGTTTTTCTTAGAATCCTCAAAGGTTTCATGCTAGATTTCCTAGTTAAACTTTTCATTGATCTAGTACTAGGTAAACCCAAGTTTGTGCTTGACTGATTCAAAACAATTCTGTTCTTATCATTGCAATCAGAACCAGATTCAGAATTACGAGGACTTGCCTTAAATGGTAGCTTCCTTGCATCAGAAGAGCTCGTTGCTTTGAAATAATTTGGCGATGCATCATCTGCTTGCCTTGTCTTCATCACCAACTTCTTCTTCACCTCCATTGGCCCAGAGCTTGATTCGGAGCAGCACGGACTTGCCAGAGAACTCCCCTTCCTCGTATCAGAACAGCTCGACATTTCAGAGGGAGTTGACTCCTCGGAGCTTGCTGCGTCGGATTGGTAATTTGACAATCTTGAAAGCTTGATTGATCTTAACTTCTTCGGCTTGGTAACTGAATTAGATTCATCATTTTCTGTGCAGGCATCAGAAGTGACATCATTTTCAAGATTGGTGGGAATCATTGTCAGAAAAACTGAAGCTTTGGATTCTATTTTCACAGCTTGAAGACACAAGAAAATGGTGCAGGTGAGATTGGATTTTCCTTTCCTTTTCTTTTTCTAATCCGAAACAAGATTGCTATTCACAATTTAATAGTCTGGTTGGCTGGTGATCTCTTGCAAGGAAATTTTCTTGATGACTGAAAAAACCAGAGATTCCAAAGTTTATGTGGTTGGCTACAGTGACTTTGGTCTCTCTGTTTAAACTTATTTTTCAAAAATATTGGTGATTTTCATTATTCAAATATGGTTGAGAGAAGAGGACAAAACAAGAGGCATTGACTTGTTACAAAAAAGATGGCATCTATAGTGTGGACTTGGCCTTCCTGTATTGACCAGTTCATTTCATTTGGACTGTGGAGATCACTTTGGTTTGGTGAGCAATTGACAAGTGCCATGCAAGGTAAGTTTTGCCACCAAAATATTAAATGTAATTTGTATATAGTTGGAGATCTTGATGATATCTATATGGTCTATTTGGTTGCCATAATGAGCTCTGTTTTTCCCTTGCAAGTATTGTCAAAATCTATTTTTGTCAGTTTAGTAGATCATGATTTGTAGCCATAAACAACATGATGTGAGTCCTGCCTCGATTAAATTTTGCCAACATATGGTTTGGAGTTATAGACTCCAGACTTGTATTCAAATCCTCAATTATTGAAAGAACCGTCACCGCCTCGTTGGTTGAGTGGTTTAAAGCTCGGATTTCATGCATGAGGTTTCATGTTCGACAGTTCGAGTCACCTAAAAAATGAGTGATATATATGTGTACCGTGTGTCATGCAAGATGCTCGAACTTCGGCACCAGTTCATGTGCAATACTAGTTAATTTTCTGATCATTATATATTTGAGTTATAGTCCATATGTGCAGCTCCAACCATCAATGGATCAACTTGTTACAAATGAATGCTAGCAACAATAGTTATGAATATTCAATAAATGGACGGCTATAAACAACAATTAAAATTTTATCCAATCATTTAATTTTTACTGCACCTTCAATAGTATTAGTAATCAGTTAACCAAAGTAATGAAAGGCGGCCACCAAAAAGGATTGCTCCAACTCAACTCAACCTGAGTTACCGAAATCGAGTCGCAAGAAATACAATTGCGTTTGGTTGAGAAATTTTGTTGCTCTTGTATTCTTACTCGACTCGATTGCGAACTAGTCCCAAAATTGATCCGCCGATCAGAGGGTTGTGGGTTCACCGACAAAGATACCGCAATTGTCGGAGATCACACGATGGGTATTCTCGTACACATCCATATCATATGGCCGTATATCAGCGCAATTCTCGGCTTGATGAGTAGTGGACTTTTATAAATAGGCCCAGATGTGGAACTTGGGCCTTATACAAGTCCAGCCTAATTAACACTTAAGCCCATACATGCCTTTTAAATTCCAAAAATCAGTATTTTTATTTTTTATTTTTTTTCCGTAATGACTTGTGAACGTGATTGCTTAATCTTTCTTGCAAGCAACAGCAACATTTACGTTTTATCCCAAAAATGTCAATAGTTAGTGTCGCGCACGTTTTTTGTGTTATTCAGGTTTCGCTTTCCATGAGTCAGTACTGTGTTGTCATCGAGAATTTCCATTATTAGAAGTTTTAAAATCGAGAGCTTTGTCCCATACCAAAAAGTGCTCTGCCTTATCCTCCGATTCGTAGACAAACCTATCCAAATCCGCACCATTCTCTGTACTGATTCCACCCTGACTCACCGTATCGGCATCTCTATCTCTTCCCGCAACCCAACAACAACTCCCACCACACCATAACCTCCCATTTTCTGGTAATTTTATCTATTTCCTCTCTCTTCCCAACTTTCTTCTCAATCCATTTTCTGCTATCTTATCTGGGTTTTTACTATAGGGTTTCTTGTGGGAGACGCTGGGGGTATTCTGGATCTTGATCTGAGGACCCTTTTGGTTTTTGAGTTGATGGAGATTAGACCCTTTGGGTTTTGTTGTCTGGTTCGATTTGGTTGAGTTGGGGATTTTCTGATTTTAGTATTGGGGGTTGTTTCTATTTGTAAATTTGAGCTTTTTGGATTAGTGATCTGATTCTTCTCAGGATTCAGAGGTTGGAATCTATTACTTTTATCCATATCTTGTGTATAATCTGTGAATTTAAGATTGCTTTTTATTGGAATTGTACTGATTTTTATGTGTTGGAGCAAAATATTTTCTATTTCTGCAGTGTTTTCACTTGAGCTTAAGGATTGAGAGTTTACTTATATGTCCAATTGTCATTAGCTTCTGTATAAACCCAGCTTGAGCCTTACACAGAACTTCAAAATTTTAGTGATCTGATAACCACTTAGATCTTAGTTTTCAAGTTCTGCAACTATTCTTAGTGAGCCAATTGAGTCTTTTGATTTAAAGTGATCTGTTCATAAAAAAAAAAAACTTTTAGGCTGCCAAGATATGGATATAAGTAATGAAGCCAGTGTTGATCCATTCTCGATAGGACCTTCGACACTAGTTGGGCGAACTATTGCTTTCAGGGTATTGTTTTGCAAGTCGATGTCCCATTTGAGGCATCAAGTATATCGTGTTATCGTGATTTTATCATATAGATTTAGGGACAATTTGGCGTCCTTGTTGAAGTGGTTCCATCCCCGTAACCCGCAAGGGATATTGGTAATGGTGACAATTATTGCTTTCATGTTGAAACGATGTACAAATGTAAAGTTGAAGGCTGAAATGGCTTATCGGAGAAAATTTTGGAGGAATATGATGAGGAGTGCATTGTCTTATGAGGAATGGGCTCATGCTGCAAAGATGCTTGAGAAAGAGACGCATAGGATGAATGAATCAGACCTTTTTGATGTGGAACTGGTGAGGAACAAGCTCCAAGAGCTCCAAAACCGTCGACAAGAAGGTTCTATTCGGGATATAGTCTTTTGGATGAGAGCTGATCTTGTAAGAAATCTTGGTAATATGTGTAACCCTGAACTTCATAAGGGTAGGCTTCAAGTGCCCAGACTCATAAAGGAGTATATTGATGAGGTATCAACTCAGTTGAGAATAGTTTGTGATTCAGATACAGAGGAGCTGGCTTTGGAAGAAAAGCTTGCATTCATGCATGAAACAAGACATGCTTTTGGCCGTACAGCTTTGCTCTTGAGTGGGGGTGCATCACTTGGAGCCTTTCATGTGGGTGTGGTTAAAACGCTAGTTGAACATAAGCTTATGCCCAGAATAATTGCTGGTTCTAGCGTGGGATCCATAATGTGTTCAATTGTTGCCACAAGGTCTTGGCCGGAGCTGCAAAGCTTTTTTGAGGATTCTTGGCGCACACTGCAGTTTTTTGACCAGATGGGTGGAATTTTCACAGTTGTGAAGAGGATCACGACTCGTGGGGCTCTTCATGAGATCAGACATTTGCAATGGATGTTAAGGAATCTTACAAGTAATCTCACTTTCCAGGAAGCTTATGACATGACTGGTAGAGTTCTCGGCATAACAGTTTGCTCCCCGAGGAAGCATGAGCCCCCCAGATGCCTTAATTATTTGACTTCGCCTCATGTTGTAATATGGAGCGCGGTAACTGCTTCTTGTGCCTTTCCAGGCCTTTTTGAAGCTCAAGAACTAATGGCAAAGGACAGAAGTGGAGAAATTGTTCCCTATCATCCACCATTTAATTTGGATCCTGAGAAGGAGTCTGGTACGTCTGGGCGTAGGTGGAGAGATGGTAGCTTGGAGATTGATCTACCTATGATGCAATTGAAGGAATTGTTCAATGTCAATCATTTTATTGTCAGTCAAGCAAATCCTCATATTTCACCACTATTGAGGCTCAAGGAGTTTATAAGAGCATATGGAGGCAACTTTGCTGCCAAGGTATGTGTTTATTGCTTTGAATTTTCAGGTTTAGTACCTTCTTAGCATATTTATCTTTGATTTGTTCTTTGTACTGATATGAAAGGCCATGCAAAGATTCACTCTTCCCCATCATTTCTTTTACTTGTACTTGTCTCTCGCCCTCTTTCGTAAGGGTGTTCTGTACCTGGAATGATCTTTCATAGTACATTTCAACTGCCCCGGCTTCTAATTTTGACCCTATGTCTTATGGGTCTTGGTTTATCATATCTTTGTGTGATTTTATGAGCTAGCTGGTACCTATGGGAAAAATCCTTGTTAAGAATGTAAAGTACATAGATCGCGGAAGGAAAACAGGAAAGCAGAACTATAAGGATCTAGGAACGTGGAATGTTGGGGGTAGGCAGTAGGCTTATTTGGAATGAAGCCTGCCCCCGCCATTTCTAGTGATTTGGTGTTTTATGTGTGCCCAACTTGTATTATCTGCTCTTCCCTTCTCTTCATTAGCCTTGTGGTGACATAAAACTAATTAATTTCAGTGCTTTAACTGTGTAGCTTGCTCATCTGGCTGAGATGGAGGTAAAGCATAGATGCAATCAAGTATTAGAACTTGGTTTTCCATTGGGAGGACTTGCCAAGCTGTTTGCTCAAGAGTGGGAGGGTGATGTTACCGTTGTTATGCCTGCCACACTTGCTCAGGTACACATGATGAACGCTTAATCGCTTATCTTACAATTTTGCATCAAATCACTTTTTGCTCTCTATAGGCTGAAAATCTAAACTGAATATGTGGGAATAGTTGGCATGTGCTCATTGAGTTGTATAAAATTGACCAAAATGAAACTTGTTGAATCTTTAAAGCTTACCTAGAAGCTGAAACCCTTATTTAGAGTTATGTTATTTTGCATAATAATTACATTATTCCGTTCATCTTTTCCGTGCTGTTTGTTCCTGACTCTTTATTACCTTACCAGTACTCGAAAATTATACAAAATCCATCTCATGTGGAGCTCCAGAAGGCAGCCAACCAGGGTAGAAGGTGCACTTGGGAGAAGCTTTCAGCCATAAAGGCAAACTGTGGCATTGAGCTTGTTCTAGATGAGTGTGTTGCTATTCTCAACCACATGCGCAGACTCAAAAGAAGTGCCGAGAGAGCTGCTGCGGCTGCTGCTGCTTCTTCTCACGGCTTACCCTCGACGTCAAAATTCACCATTCCAAAAAGAATTCCCTCTTGGAACTGCATTGCGCGCGAGAACTCCACAGGTTCACTTGAAGACTTCCTTGCAGATGCTGCCTCCTCATTCCATCATGGTGTTGGGGGATCCGCAGGACCATCTGGAAGGAATTTGAAGACTCACCGTAATGTCCATGATGGAAGCGATAGCGAATCTGAGAGCATAGATGTAAACACTTGGACAAGATCTGGCGGGCCATTGATGAGGACTGCTTCGGCTAATACTTTCATCGACTTTGTCCAAAACTTGGATCTCAGCACAATTCAGGCAGCGAGCAAGGATCCATATATTCTCAGCCCAAGGGTTACAACACCAGATAGAGTTTCAGACGCCGAGTTTGATCAAAGGGATTTTGGAACTAGAGTTTCTATAAATGGCTCTAGCATAATGGTGACCGAAGGCGATCTCCTGCAGCCTGAGAAGACCCACAACGGGTTTGTTTTTAACGTGGTAAGGAAAGAAAACTTGACATCCCCGAGCAGGAGTCATGAAGTGGAAAGTAACAACAGTGAGGTTGCTGAATGTGTGCAACTAGACTGTCCCGAGAAGGAAATGGACGCTAGCTCTTCATCCGAGAGTGGCGATGATGATAAAGAGGTAACCTCCATAGCCGACTGCTCTAGTGAAACAGCTGAAGAAAAACTAATTTCAGTTTAGACTATGCATACATCAAAAGATGTAAATATATAAGGATTGGACATAGCATAGTTGTATCTGTAGCTCTTGTAGAACAAATGGAAAATTATGTAGATGAACAAGGCATTTGAAATATTATTGTATGTGGGTTACATTCTATGGATCATTACAGTACAAAAGATGATTGATAAATAGTCTGTTTCGAGCAACGAGCACTCAATAGGGCAAGCGGTTGGTTTCACTTGATCACTCAATAGGGCAAGCGGTTGGTTTCACTTGATCCGTTGAGGTCTCAATTCGAGCCTGGGTGTTGGTACACTTTCTGATAGAAAAAATAAACTTCCTTAAGTGAGAAAATGTTTTGTACACAATGAAGATATAATGAATTTCTCCAAGCTAGCACATGGCAGATTAGAAAGCAAACTTTTTACAATTAGTATAAAAACATGAAGAAAAAGCTGACTTGATGACCATTTTCACATGACTAATCTACAAAAGCAGCATTAATTTTGAATAGTTTTATCATGCTCAAAATGCATTCCATGTGCTGCTAGTTTGCTAAAAGCCTTCAGATTTTTATATATTTTTTAATCTTCTTCACTACTTTGGAAATTAGCTACCAGTTATTTTCCCAACTGCCCAACTTTAGTGCCAAAATACCAATCTTTTTTGAAAACTCATTTCAAATAATTTAAACATGACACATATTTGGAATTCAAAATGCACACAAAACAACCACTTAATGCCATGTTTTCGAAATAGAACAGTTTGCAAGAAAACGAAAAGCTAGTGGTTTGGTTTGAAATTGGAAGAGGAAAACGAAAGAGCAATGGTATATAAAAACACACCCAAGTTGCAATTCATAATAAAATGACAATCAAATTTTAAAACGCAACCGTCATAAACTCAATATGTAACAATTTGAACTAAAACTTTTTCTTACACTCTCACGTGATAATATCAAGATGAACTTATTTATTATTGAGTTTATAGTCCAAACCGCCAAACAAAGATTCAGTTCGACGGGGTGACGTCAATATTTTATGCATATACGTCATTTCAATTTCAACACGCTGTTTATAGTTATTTGATAAAATTAAAAAAGAAAACGACCGAACCGACTGTTGATAACCCATTATAATAGATGAGTGAGTGAGAGAGTGGTCCATGAAACTATCCACCGAGCTTGGGTTGTTACTGACTCGGTACATAAGCTATATTAATAAGCTATTAGTGTTGTGTAGTGTAGTGTCTAAACAGCCGGAAAGTGTTTGTGTTTTGTTGGTTTAGTCTTTTCAACAAATGTCGACATTTCCGTGTGCTCAAGGTCTCTGCCGTTTCCGCGTGCTGCCTATTTGTCGGCTCTGCCTGTTTTGCCTATTCCACTAATTCTGCTTTTCAATACCGATAAAACACCGGGTTGTCTGTGGCGGGTGCGAGTAAATATTTAGAATTTCTAACGGCAGGTAACGCGCCTTTTACCCAAGATATTTAAGGGTTGGATGAGGATTCACTGTTATGGTACCGCACCCGGCCCAAAAATTGACAGCTCTAAAAACTAGTCATGAAATCAGTCACAAAATTAGTTTTTCTGATGACAGATCTGTAAACTACCTCGTCATCGTAGTAGTATTATCCTCTTCCAACCTTTTGATGATCTCTAATTTTGTTATTGACGAATGTTGAAGTGAGTAATAATGTGTCTCACATTAGAAAACACATATTATCAGTTTAATATGGTACAAGACTTGATTTTGATCTAATTCTAGACCCCTCTCAATAATTTTGAATTTGTTGTTCATTATTCATGAACTCTTGAAGAAAAGGGTGCTAACAATATGCCAAATGAAAGTCATTATCATGATATGAAGGTTCTTGGAATGATAGATCGAGGGCATGAATCAATGGAATGATGTTGTCTAATTAGGTGGCTTCTCATCCATCAAACTTGGATTATGTGGCCATTCAAATCCAATTTGCACTGTGTTTGGACTAATCTTACAATTTATGATGAAAAATCTAGTTCTTGGAACTCGCAATCATTTCAAATTCATTGAATAGGTGCCATTTTAATTTGGTGTATTCCTTATCCACCTCCAAATCCAATTGCTATGCTAGAGTTCAACAAACTTGATGTGCTAAGCAACAAATGTTCCTTTCTCATTTAAAAGACTGCTAATCTATTCTAGTAAAAGTACAAATTTATACTCACATCTCAAAGTTTCAAAAGAATATATAATAAATCCGTCACAAAGTGATTCTTTATTGTCTAGTCAATTTAGTTGAAATTCAACTCGGACATAAAATAGACAAAATAAAGAATAAATTCACGAGTCATATTAAAACAATAAACTATAGTTAACTTTTTATTTTGTTGGATAGAAAATAATATTCTCAAACTACCGCAAGTTTTGGTTCTCATATTGCTAAAATATAGTACAAAGAAGTTATTGAAGTGAAACTCTACTAATAATGTTGATCTTTAATTAAGCAGTAGAAGTCTAAGTCATTATGTGTAGTTATTATCAAACTTACCATGATATCAAAGCTTATTTTGATTCGTGCTTGGGTCTAAAGGTGACCCGTTTATATTGTCTCCCTGTGTGGTCTCCGGCATGCCTTCAGATGGAAAACGTTTGCAAACAGCTCACATTGAAACAAAATACACGAAATATGTCAATGTAACATACCACCAATTGTGCATATGTCGAGTCCACCGATAAATGTGTCGGCCATTGTCAAACTTAACATATATCCCTAATAACTCACTATGGCCTATGTGTTGATGATTTATATGTGAATTATTGAGTTATGTGAGAAAGAGTCAACGAACAAAATAGGGCACATAGATGAGGTCTCAATAGTGAGATTGTTGGAGGGATCGATTGTGGTGGAAATGTGTGTGTCCAAAGAAAGTGCAGCCTCCACTAAGGTTCTTCTCCTACTACGAGACATGACAAGAGAAGACAATATGTGATGATCAATACATATATATGGGTCTCCTCAATCTTGTGGTGTTTTGTGGTGTGGTGTGGGGTCTAAAATCAATCAATGTTCATATGTAAACTTCACGAGATCAATGTATGGTATTGAGGACCTCTCTCTCTCTCTCTCTCTCTCTCTCTCTCTCTCTCTCTCTCTTCTTT